>JAPYZP010001008.1:0-19436 GCA_030522985.1 Torymus sinensis | reverse complement strand
TTTTATCGGAATACGTTTTTATTTAATTAATTATTTATTTTATTTAACATTCGGAATTTACCATTGTAGAATAACCCTAAATAATTCGCTACTCGCTCACGCGAACGCAGTTCATAACAACGGCACAGCGCAGCGCGGCGCTTATGTACATTCACTCTAACGCAGTTATATATATATATATATAAGTATAGGGAGCAATAAGTACGTATAGCACAGTGCAGAGCCCGCACAGAGCACCCAAATTTCTATAGCGGTGTAACTGTAAATATGTTTACATATTGTTTGTCTAAAATGTTTAGGACTTTAATACTACAATTTAGTTGAAATATCAAGTGAGAGTTATTCATCGTGTTAATTTCTTAGTAGGTAAATGCATGTATTCAGTTTGAACTCACTTCACTGTTTGCTTACTCTTATTTAACTGTTAGTGTAATAATTATCAACTTTGGTTTTTGCGAGTGAAAGTTTAAACATCAAGGCACGTTTATTAGTTATTCATCAAGCTTTACCACTGTCATACATTATTTTTACTCCATATCATTTTTTGTGACTCCTAACCTGCAAAACATTTTCATAAATGAGCCATCGACCACACTTGATTTACTTCAAACACGTATGTTGTGATGCATCTATATATTGTAAAAATGAAGTTCCATCCAGTTGTCCCAACTGTTATCAGTATATAGAAACTTATAAAGTGGAGCCTTTTGCTATTCCATATCCATTGGGGAGTGCAAAAGATTACCCATGTACTGTTCTTGTAAGACCATCTCAGGGGAACTTTCTTAACGATTATACACTAGATGATGAATTACACATTGGTCTTACAGATTCGACAGGAAAAGTAGTTGAATTTGACAAGTGTGGTTTATTACATAATGATAATGAAAGATGGAAAGAAGTATTAATTATTTCAATTATTGGTTCAGCTTGGGAAACGTTATGGGATGAAACTTTACGAGAAATATGTGCACAGCCTATATGGAACTCTAAAACATATAATGATTCAACATTTAATTGTTTTAATTTTGTGATTTCATTCTTACAAAATCTAAAAGGCATAAATATTGAAGTTAAATCTAAAGAAGATATGTGTCAAAATTTTATTTTGCCCAAGATACCAAATCTTCTTAGATATGCTAGAATTTACAGAATACTAAGGAATTCAAGTATTTACATTGAAGAGAATTAATTATAAACCTCTTATGGTTTCAGAATAAAAAATGTCATTGATATATTTTAAGACTCCATTTTCTCGGTCTCCTTACCAAGCAAGGAAGTTTATTAAATCATTACGTACATTAACATCAAGCGTTATTAATGAACCAACAAAATTTGATGTTATTGTTATTGGAGGTGGACATGCTGGAACAGAAGCATGTGCTGCAGCTGCACGAATGGGAGCTAAAACACTACTTGTCACTCATAAAAAATGTACCATTGGTAAGAATATAAATACTTACAACATTCATTTTTCTTACTATAGATATATGAAATAAAATTGTTCATTAATTTATTAATAATACATTTTGTAGGGGAAATGTCATGTAATCCATCATTTGGAGGAATTGGAAAAGGGAATCTCATGAGAGAAGTAGATGCTCTTGATGGTTTATGTTGTAGAATCTGTGATATTTCAGGAGTTCACTATAAAATATTAAATAGAAGAAAAGGTCCAGCTGTGTGGGGTTTAAGGGCCCAAATTGATAGAGATTTATACAAAAAATATTTGCAAGCAGAACTTTTTAATACACCTGGACTACAAATTATTGAATCTTCTGTTGAAGATCTTTTATTGCACAAAGATTCTGTAAAATGTGGTGGCATCGTACTAAGTAAGAAGATCATTAATTAAATAGTAAACAAGGTTGAATTTTTACATCATTATAAATTTGAATTTTTGTAGAGGATGGTACAAAAATATTTGGTAAATCAGTAGTTATAACAACTGGGACATTTTTAAAAGGACAAATCAATATAGGTTTGGAAACAAGACCGGCGGGGAGATTAAATGATGAGCCAAGTATAGGACTAGCTAACACCCTTGAGCGTTTAAAATTTCGAATGGGAAGACTGAAAACTGGTAATTATAAGTTCTATTATCATAATAAAAACTGTTAAATGTCATGATAAATTATACTAAATTTTTATTGTTTTCATTAGCAGTATGTTTATAAAAATATAAAACTACAATGCTTTTAGGAACTCCTCCTCGACTTGATAAGTCAACAATAGACTTTTCCAAGTGTATTCCACAAAAACCAGATGAAGTTCCTGAGCCATTTTCTTTTATGAATGATTCTGTATGGTTACCTCCAGAAAAACAATTAATTTGTTATTTAACCCATACGCAAGAAGGCATAATCAAAATTATTAAAGAAAATCTTCATTGCAATAGACATGTAATGGAAGAAACTAAAGGTCCTAGGTATTGTCCCAGTATAGAAAGTAAAGTACTAAGGTTTCCAGCATTGCACCATCAGATCTGGTTAGAACCAGAAGGTTTAAATTCTCCGTTGATTTATCCTGCTGGTTTATCTTGTACACTACCAGCAGAAAAACAAGAAGAACTGCTTAGACATATAACTGGTTTGGAAAATGCCAAAATGGGTAAAGATTTTAGTATTATTAAATATTTGAAAAAAAATAAGAAATTTATTTAAATTTGTCATACAGTTAAACCAGGGTATGGCGTGGAGTATGATTATATTGATCCTAGAGAACTGATAGCAACTCTAGAAACCAAGAAAATACCTGGACTCTTTCTTGCTGGCCAAATAAATGGGACTACTGGTTATGAAGAGGCTGCAGCACAAGGGATTGTTGCTGGAGTAAATGCTGCTGCTAAGGTAAGCACAAAGATATTTTTGTGAATTATTTATTTAAATGATAAAAGTTTTCAAAGCAAGTAATAATTAACCGTTTTTAAATTGTTATTTTATGCCTGGTTACATTTTTGTTTTAAGTAAACTAAATTCGTTCTATGTATCAATTTATAAATTATTTACTTATAAATCATTTTTTACCCTGAAAAATTATCCTAGAACTTATTATTTTACGAAAATTAATTCTATTAAATATTATAGGTTTTGAATAAACCGCCTTTGATTGTAAGTCGAACAGAGGGGTATATAGGAGTACTTATCGACGATTTAACAACAGGTGGTACAACAGAACCATATAGAATGTTTACCAGTAGAGCAGAGTTTCGAGTAAGTTTACGACCAGATAATGCTGACGAGAGACTTACCTGTAAAGGGTACGAAGTAGGGTGCGTTTCTGAAGAGAGATGGAGAAAAACAGAAATTTTGCAGAAACAAATTCAAGAATGCTTAGAAGTATTAAGGAATACGTCGAAAACGTATGTGGATTGGCAAAAATCCATAAACTTAAGGGACAACAAAATTAATACGAAAAAAACAGCCTTTTTATTACTAGCACATGAAGATGTATCCTTTGATGAGATAGCAATGCATATTCCCGAACTTTGTAATCTAAGAAATAATTACAAGTTATCTAATCGAGTGAAAGTAAGTTAAACTAAAAAACAATGATTTAATTTTTTCAATTACATATTTATAATAAAAATAATAATAAATTTTCATTGTATAGATTGAAGCTATATATGCACGTGCAGTAGAAGAACAAAAGCGAGAAGTAGAGGAAATTAGAAAGCATGAAAGTATGATGATTCCAAATAATATTGATTACTGCTCGTGAGTATTGATATTACGTAATATGCTCTTAAACGTACCGATTATTTACCAATTTACTGAATTTTATTTTTTCTAGACAAAAACTGAATGTTAGTGCAGAAGATCGAGAAAAGTTTTTAGAAGCACAACCTCAAACTGTAAGATACTTAAATATAATTTTCCAGTTTCTTTTTACGTAAGAATGTTTGAGATGTGTTTAATTTATTATTATTTATTTTTAGATTGCTGCTGCTTTCAATATTGCAGGTATAACACCTGCCGCTGTATTAAAATTGTATTATCACATAAGACACTTAAATAGTGCAGAGGCGTTAAATTTATAACTAATATTGTTATTTGATAATATATAATGTATATATTTAATAAAAATGTTACTTTTTCATACTTCTCAAGTATCAATTAATAATATTATGAATCATGACCATTAAACGATGATTACCGTGGGGTGGGTCTGTACTTCGTGGGTCATTTTAGAAGCTTCTTTGAACTGATCATATGGTACCCCTTGCACAATTGATAAAATTTACTATGGCATGGCAATGTATACATTAAAAACCTATTTTTACTATGATGTACTGGCAATAGCTTTAAAAATAATTAAAAAACGTGTTTCGGCATATATTTATGCATTTATATATCAAATAGGTTTTATTAAAATACAGAAAAGAACTAACATTTATTGAAATATGATCAAATTAAGAATTAACTTCAGAACAACTTATAAAATGAGAGGGTAAATACTCAATTAAGAAAATATTACCACCTTGCTAAAAGTAATGTGAACAATTGACATAATTAATTTAAGACGATTTTTGGAAGGAACACTAAAATGTTGTTGTATCAGTCTCTTTACATGTGCAGACGAGTGTAGTTAAGAAAAGTCTGCACCACCTCGTCCTGATTCTCAACTCGGTACACTTTCGATTTAATCAACTAGTAGCGCGCTGAAAAGCTGCAGAAAAAGATCCAAGAAAAAAGCTCGTGAGCTCGGTCGACGGAGCAAATAAGCAAAGCCGACGGCGACGAGAGACGTGATGCCCGAGGCTTTTCTCAAGCGCGTCAAAAGTTGCAGATGTAAGCAGTGCGAGCGTGTAACTTGGGCACACGTTATTTCGATAAGCACCGCCTCGGGAGCTTGCATTATTTTTAAGCACACATAAGCCAGCCGGCAGGACGCGTTTGAAGACGATAAAAAGGAGTGTGGGAGTATTTATTGATTTAGTTGGATAAACACTAACGAACCCGGCAATTGATTAGAACAGAGGGCTCGCAGCTTTTTTGAGGTCTCGTTTTTACGATTGGTTTTATTGATTTTCTCCGAAGGAGCTTTTTTTACACGCTTTGTTGATTCCGAGCTAAAGAGTAGGTATATAATCGAAGCACAAACGAGTGTGAAATCTTTTTCCTATCTCGTTACATACATTACTAAAGCTACTAAATAATAATATTCGATATAACAAATTTCTATATGACTATTGTCTCTATGTAGCTATACCGCTAGGCTTGAATCATCAATCTTCAATTAATAGTTATTTTGAAAATAATATTGATCTAAAAAGTTCATTTCAAATAAAGAAAACTCAATATTAGATACTCCGTAAAAGCAGTAGGAATATTTTTTTCATTGCCATTTTTCAAATTCACTTCGGCGCAGGCAACATCCGCTCCTCCAGTTCATGCAAAATGCACGGTGTAAAATTTTAATAAGTTTATGAAATATATGATTCAGCGTTTCGATCCTTGACGCCATCACCGCGGCTCCATTATTGAACTAACAAGTATGCCGCGCGCATCCTACGGAAATTCTCTTTAATTAATAGTACGCACGACGCTCGATCTATTATCCGGCGCTTCGCAGGCGTGATCACAATTTTATCGTGGATCCATGAAAAAACTGGCGAATTTAAAAATCGACCGAGCTTTTTACCTTAAGCCGAGGCGCGCGCGATGCGTCGAAAAGGCTCAGCTTGAATATTTCATGGTGGCTGAAGCGCGACGCGCGGGAGATATTCTTATGGGCTGGCCGCTAAATTTTGCATCGATTCGATGCGGCCAAAAGCGCACATCCCACGAGCATCGGGCGCGCGCGTGAGCGGAGATTACACAATCATTATGAATGAGGGGATTAAAAGTCGATAATCTAAATATTATGCGGCATCAGGGGACCCGATGACGGGACGTGTCTGGATAGAAGATGAGAAGAGGGGAAAAATAAACGCGATCGTTCGTGAAATGGCAAAATTTTCGGCTTTTATCGTTATTATTTCAAATTCGTTCAAAAGTGCTCGAGCGCTCCGATTGTGTTCGATATACACATTCCATTTCTCTTTTAATTTCGTTCTTTTTTAAGCTTTCACGGCGCGCCGGCGTAATGCATTTTCAATTTTTCATCGCACGGAAATGTGAATTTTATTTCGGATATGGAAGATTAATACTGATTGCAGGTAAAAAATATTTTGCTCGTATAAAGTTTAGAATATTTTATGCAAAATTATTAAATCTTTTAATAAAAATATTATAGATAAAGTTAATACATAAATTTAATCTATGAAAACATTAAGGATATACAAATTTACTTTGTTAGGATTTATCATGTTTTATATAGTTATACATCTCAGCTACTATATGTCAGACTGCAATTCAATTTTAAAATACAAAGTCAGTAACTGAAGTTCGATCAATTTCCGTATGAAGTTTGTAAATGAGGGGCCGGAAAGAGAAATGGGCGCGTAAACTTTTGCCCAGCTCGCTGATATTTATAATTGCTGGAATCCTATAAATACAATGATTGATTAAGGTAGAGAACTTATCCCTTTACTTACGCGGCGAAAGAAGCTTACGCGCCTTTTCTTTTTCCTCAAATATATAATTGCAATTTGAAATCCCGTATTCTGTTGTTTAACACGTTTTCATATAGATAATCAAAATACCAGCGAAGTTATTCTTGAAGGTGTCTCAATCGTCTTTGCATTATGTATAATATAATCACTTCTGCCTTTTTCAACTTTATAAGAGCAGCTATAGCTTGACCATCGAATCCGTTAATCTTTCGGCCCGTATTCGAAGCGGCAGCTTGCAACTCGACCCTGTCCCTCTCTCCCTCAAAGGACAAAAATCCAACTACCTCGACATCCGTCTTTCCGGCGAAGCTGCATCTCGATCCCGACACACTCGGCCTCCTGGAACTTTGGAAAGTTAGGAGCGCGGGCGCGCTCGCACGGCCGATTAGCCGGGAGAGCCCATTGAAGGTGCACGTAGCGCTGGGCATAACACAGGAATGCTCTCGTGTCGGACACGGTAATGGCCACTAGACGTTGTGCTGTCACGAGAGAGAGAGAGCGAGAGAGAGAGACGGCGGAACTTGGCCGATTGAATTAGGAAAGGCCCTGACGACTTCGGCGAGAGCCCTTCGAGCGCGGACAGAGAGAGGAGGCTCGGAAGCTAGTTGCGTAACCGAATTACGGTCCATATATACATATACGCGCAGCCCTCTTCTCCGCGTACGCGAGCGCTGAAGACTTGCCGGAATGTCACTCGAGCGGGACGCGCATAGTTCACCATCCGGGACTCGTATATATGGTCCTGCTGCTGCCAGTGCCAGTATGTCGCATGTAGCGCTCGCTCTGCTCGTCGATGGCTGCCAGGTGCGCAGAGGAGACACTTCAGTGTCGTCGATTGGTATGTTTTGAATTTCCCGTGTAAATTGTTCATTGTTTGCAATGTATACATGTGGTAGGAAACGGCAATAGATAGAAATTTCATCTATTATAGAGGTATATGGATGGAAATTGGAAATGAACGTATACAGTTGAAATTTAAATTATAATTTTGATTTGGACGAAAAAAAGAATTGACGGCAACAACTCCGACAACAGTTACTATGAAACGTTTACGTAGTTGAAATGTTTTTCTTTAAATTATAAATAAGATTTTTATAATAATACGTTATATAATTGAGAAGATATAAGCATATAAGATGATGTAACTCTCTGCCGAACTCTCTATGACCGGGCAAAATTGAATTAATAGAAAGAAATAATTATTGCATTTGTAGATCCTCTATCTAATAAATTACTTTCTAAAATATTATATGAATCGTAATGGCAATTCAATTGTCTTTTATCTATAACTGAAAGGCCAATACTCATTATCCTCATATTTTTCTGAAATTGTTTTTTAATACTCGTAGAATATTAAAGAAAAAATGCCATATAATAATTTACAAAAAAGCATATTGAATCACAAAAAAAGTTACGGCAAGTTGAAATGAAAAATAAACTCGATTCTTTTTTAAATGAAATAGTATTTTTTCTTATAAAAAATTAAATTACAGTATAGTTGCATTTCTGTACTAGTTTCACTGCAAACTTCATTTATTATTGATTTAAAAACCCCTGTCCAGATCTGCATTACGAATTTATATGATACCAAAAATACGTGGCTTTAGAGAAAATATAATATTTGCTAAAACGATAACTGGCATTATTAATTATTTATTTCATTAAAACGTAAAAATCCCTTTTTAATTTTGCTGCTTTTAGACTTTATTAAATTAATAATATTAACAATAATAAATATGAATTATTTATTAATTTTTCACAAATAATAAAATAAAAACGTATTATTATTTTGTAGGGATAAAACAATCATGCAGTTATGGTACCTTCAAGAATATGTACTGTTTAATATTTGTAGGGGAAGGATTCTGAAATGAAACATAGACGATAATTATAGTTGTACTAACGGTTCTCTTTATTTTACTTCTTTATTAGTGCGACATAGCAATACTGTTACGATATATCGTAGGAATGGTGTACGATTGGCGACAACAGACGACTTATATTTTTTGTTTGCTTAACACACTGGCGTATTACAATATCTCTGAGTACAATAACATTGGCTGGTGTCTAAGAGTTCGCTCGAGTGCGATGATTTAGATTAACGCTATTTTTTATTTTAATCTCTATTGTTATTATACTGTCCGCTACAACCGTTTACCTATGAGTCATCGCTATTTTCCATTCTTTATACTGTATTATAGATTCGATTGTTGTGTTACATATACTATATATATTTCATATTCATATATAATTATTATATATATAGCCTCCTTTGTTTATTCCTACTTCCTCGAGTCTGCGGTGGCTTGCACCATATACATAACGAGCCAGAGGTTTTTCAAATAACTGTATTACAAGTTGTCATAGTATTTTATCTTTTCAAGCGACAATCTGCTGTTTTTTTTCTTCTAGTACACGTATATAATTCTATTATTTTTTCCCACTATAGTACAATCTTTTCCTCCGTTTTAGTACGCTAAAAATACAAAAAAGAATTTTTGTTTTCTCTTATATTCTCGAATCTTTGTTCGATCTTGGCTCTTCAGAGAAATCTCTACGAGGAATCTCATCGGTTTTACGCGCTTTACACCTACGTCTCTTTTACTGGCAAGGTACCATACGTATATAAAGTTACAATTACGTAGAAAAAGAAAAACTTCAACTAACTACGCGAATAAATTAGAAATATATCGATCAACGTGCTTTACTCTACATACTCTTATTATACTTTTTTGTTCTCGCTTATACTATGTCATACTTAAACAGTTACACGTAACGCTAAATCTTACATATGTATATACTTAACTTCGGGTACTCGTCGTCAAACGATTATCTGTATCTTAATTTAGTTCTAAATCTACGTCGCTACTTACAAACTTATGCGCTCGTTCGGCTAAACGCTAGGATAATACAATGCATAGTTTACAAACGACGCGACAGCGCGCGCTCGATTAACAATTTAGCGATTGTCGCCCGTGCGTCTGTTTATTCCGATTACACGCACGCGTTTGTCAGGCCGCGCATGGTTGACGGGTATCGGCAATCGCCAAATGTCACGAGCACTTCGACTGCGCTGGAAACGTATAAACAACGAAATTAACTAAAACGATCATCGGCATATACTGTGTGTGTATAGAGTGTGCAGCAGAAGTATAAAGTCATAAATATTTAACTTTAGTGGAATTACTCGACGAAGGAAACATATTTTACTTTATGGTTTATAAACCTTATGGTTAAATGTAAATGTGAAATGCCTTGAAATTCAAAAGATTATCCTTATTTTGATTTTTACTGTAACGCATATAAATATTCATGAATAATCAACTGCATGTTATCTCGACGTAATTGTACATAAAATTTTGAAAATTATAGTTTTACGTTATCCGGAAGTGCAAAACAAAACAACGCGTGCATGTTTTCATTAAAAAGTAAAGTTAACGATTGTTAAAGAGGAAAAGTATATTTTATGAATTTTACGATGCAATTTATTACGTGAATCTATCCTATTTATCTTTAACAATATTTAATTCACTTTACGTTTTAAATCTATATAAAAGTGAAAGATACAGAACAATCTATATAAAAGAGTGACACGGATTTTGAGTATTTTTACTTTCAATCATATTGAATTTCTTCGTAGTTTTACTTTCATCGATAATTTCATTGTGCGTTACTCTCCGAAAACTCTGGCACTTGGTACCAGCACAAACTGTCATTTATTTTTATAAAACTCCCTTACTCATCACTCGCTCATAAGATCGGAGTGGCCAAACATGCTCGAGCCACTCCCTGCCATCATACAAAAGCGCATCTGTCGCGCACCTCGCCGTCGTCATCATCATCGTGATAATCATCCATCGGCTATTTACAAACGACGAGTTGCGAATCACACGCGCGCAGGTACTTACACACAGACACAAGCGCACCAAACTTAATCTCGTTCCTCTCTCACTCTCTCACTCGCGCGCGCGCGATCGTTTGACGACGAGCTCTCACTGCGCGTATAATGAAGTTACCCTACTCGTTAATCAACTAATTACACGGTTTAGCGATTATATGAGCGTCGGGCGCGCGTGATCCTATATCAAAAGCCCCTAGACTTATTAAAACATCATAGCTCGTATAAATAACGCTTTATCGTTCTCTCTTTCTCGTTTTTTTCTCTCTCTCTCTTTCTCTCTATACTTGTGTATATATGTAAACGCGCGCGAGTCTTGCGTGCGTGCGAATCTCGCCGCGACGATCTTTCGTCCGCTCGCGAGTATATTACTTCTCTCTCTCTCTCGCCTTCTCTTTTTTTCCGCTGTCTCGCGAGCCCTCGCCGTATGTATGCGTGTGCTTTTTTTCTTCTTTGAGCAACGCCAAGTCGCCTCGCGTTAACTCGCCGCTCGCGCGCGCTCGGCTGCTCGAATTTGCCACTTGTTGATTGCGCGCGCGCGAGGCGAGGGCTGTCTTCGTCACGCTGCTTTTTAATATTTTTTCCTCGCTCACTTCGGGGAGTTATATATTTCGTTTGATTATCCGCTTGTAGTGGCGAATTATTGCTAATGCACATTTTCTTCCGAACGCCCCGCATTCTCTTCGCACGATGATGAAGCTAACAGCGAGTTAATTAAACATATACCTTTTCCTTTTTTTACTGCGAATACAAATAAATTGTGACAATTATAAGGATTAATTGTTATTTTCAGTTCACTCAACACAGGTGATTAAACCGGCTATTAGCTTGAGCATCGTGCAGTTACAGTTTAAATGAAAAATGTTTCATAGTACAAATGATTCCGACGATTTAAGCACTTTATCGAATGTCCCGTTCACTTATTTTTATTAATGCGAGTATATGTTAGTTTGCTTTGACTTACGTAAAATACAATACAGTATTGGTTAGAACGTGGCTCAACACGTAACATATAGAATAACTACATATAATAACAAGATTCGCACGCACTGACTCGCACCATCTCTTTCTCAGTATCACATATTTGTCGCTACTTAAAAGTAAGGAACTAAATTTATTACTTATTGTTATTTGGGGGGGATAGACCCGTTTCTTCCGGAATAATGTTCCATGCGACTTCGTACGCGTATTTTTATTCATTAACAAAAAAAAAGAAAAAAGAAAATAAAAAGTATTCTGTATCAAAGAGATAAAACAAAAGAAAAATGTTTCGTTGCATAAAAGACGAGAAGAAAATAATAAAAGACCCGAAATGCATGGGGCATATTTACATCGATGGACGCGTCAAAGTATTTTCATGCTCGCCCCACGATTTATACAAGTGTTCAGTCTCTTATATGGATGCACCAGAAACATTCATGTACATTCATAGACTGACTCTCCATCTAACGCTATATTCTACCATGTATATATATAACTGCGCGTATAGAAACGAATTTGCAATTTCTTCCTCTTATTTTTTGTTCTCTCTACACGGTATGGCGGTAAAGTGTTACGTAAAAACGACCTTCCGCGCGAAACAAAATGCGACTCGCATATATAGTCTTCGTCAGGTAAAGTATCCGTATCGGTCTCGGGGCACTTTAGACGTGTGTCTTGGTATGTATAATAGAATAAGGTAAAGTTCGAAAAAGTCGCGTTGGCAGTGTTGATTCGAAATGACAGTCCACCGATACGAATTGACCGCAGTCTAATGATCGTCGCTCATGCGCATTGGGAGCGCGCGGCGCAAAATGTTTCACCGTGTTATTATTATCATGCCCTCTACGCGCGAAGGCGATTTGAAAATGTGTTTTTTTTTTCTCGGAAATCACAATTTACGTAATCACTTACCGCGCCCGTATGCGTTATACACCGCAATCGCGAACCTACGTAACTAAAGGTGTGTCTACGATCGGATTCAACTTTTTTCTTTCACGAGGTTCTTCCGTGCACGTAGAGGCGCGCAGAGTTAAGCTTTAAATTTTACACGCTAATGTTAGAATATACAAACATGAGTCACGAATTAGTGTACGTGAAAATCTTTGGAGAAAGAATGGACTATAACGAATCACAACATCGAATTATCTTCAAACAGAATAGAACTTAAAAATAAACACTATACTCATATAAATCTAATACGAATTATACTCCTACTTTTGTGTGCCGAATATGTATAGGAGTTCTCAACTCGATCGTAAACGCACCTTTGACAACAGTGTACACTTCAACTGCATCGTGCTCGTATCTAAAACGCTGGAGGGTTTCGAGTCGTCCGATATTTTTCCTTAGCGAAACACGTAAATCGTCAATGGTCATTCCGGCGTCTATCGTAAACACTATGTGTGATGTATGAGTAAAACGCGTATGTATCAAAATTTTTAACGCCATAGATTTAGTGCAACAAAACTTTTCACAAAAAAAGACTATTGGCGCCAATTTTTATGAAATAATTTGAAATTTCCTTCCGTCATAGAGCATCGTAAAGCATATTTATAGAAGGCCGGCAGAGATGCATTTAGTATAGATTAAAAAAATTATTTGTCACGCCACACGTATTTCATTTATGACTACACTTGAAGTTCAAGTGCGCTGTATAAGTCACATGTGTAATTTACGACAGATGCGTTTCTGCACCAGGACTCGAGAGCAAAACGGCTCGCAGAAAGATGCTTCCATCCATTTAAACTCACTATTAAAAACGAATATGTTTTTCGTGCGTCACGCGTGTGACAATTGACGAAAAAAAAAAGATCTCTAGCTGTATACCAATTTAAATGCAAATGTAAGTATGTATCCTTAATTTAGATTCATTTTATGATAGCAAAGAACATAATCACGGTGAATAACGAACCTTTGTTTAAAAATTGTCATCGTAAATTATTAATAATTGACTCGCGATAATTAAAATAATGCGAGCCATTTAATTTCAACATTCTGCCAATAAAAGTGAACTTCATTTACATAATCACGCGGAACACTATCGAAAATAGCATTGGACGCCCTGTCCAAATAAAGACGATTCGCGTGTCTCGCCGTAAGAACGAACGCCTCGCGACCTCCAGATTTTTTAAACACAATTCGGCACGAGTGAACACCACGTGAGCAAGGCAATTTGAGAAGGCATTGGATTCCCTTTATACGAAATCATCCGCGGCGCCGAGGACGCGCGATTAATTTATGGATCGCCTGCCGTCTTCTCCCCTTCGACTCGCGTGATCGATGAGCGTGCCCATTACGCGATGCACGATCGACGGCTATTTAAAAAAAAAAGAAAAAAAAATGAAAGAACTTTATAAAACTTACGAAACGAGACTTGGCCCGTAAAAGTCTAGTTGGCCCTACGGAGCTTGCGAAACGATTTTCCCGCGCGCACGACTTTTTCTAAATTTATGCGTCGTGGCACACGGAGGGGGAGAAAACGTTATTTTTGGTCGGGGCGATCCACACGCGTATATCGACCTCGATAACCCGTCCGATTGTTTTTCTTTTCTTTTCATCTTGTTATTTCTATTATTTCGTTTTATTGTCACGAGTGTCGTCATCGGTCATGCCCTGACAATTAATTCAGCAAAGTTGCTTTCTACACTACTATATATAGATATTTATATATATATTTACGAATTTTACAAATTCAGATGCTTGAATAAGAGCTCTAATAAAATTGTGGTATATAGGTATGTATAGACGGCAATAAAGACAGCGTCCAAAAGTTTTTCAAGTTAGTTGCTATGGAGTAAATAGATTATCCGTCGAAATAACAAATGTTTCTGGTTTACTTATTTGGCGGTGTGTTGTTTATTCTTTTATTTTCAACGGCGCATTTTCCATCAATAAGTCAAACTCTTAAAAGCTTTTCATTATATAGACGTTAAAAGGATAAAACACGAAGTATAGAAAGAAATTACTGAAAGTCTCTGATAAAAATTTCACATTTTTAAAACAGTATAAGTTTGAAAAATGTGTACCGGACGATGCGTTGTTCAATTATGTAGAAACATTGTTTTTGTGATAAAAATGTCCTCCTAAACATACGAAAGCTTTTTTCCACCGTGAGGAGTTCACTTTTTCGAAAGCTGGCGTGTAAAAATTTCTTTAAACATAGACATCTTTCACCGCGAAAGAACTAAATTTCTCCGGGCGAGAAAAAAAACCTAAAACATTAATACACTCCTAATCGACGGTGTAAGGTTCTCGCTCGCGCACACGTGGGGCGGCTCTTGTTCCCCCTCTCGCTCTCTGTCTCTCTAACGACAAAAAAAAGCCCCTCTCTCGGTCCCTTCTCGGGGACGATCCGGAGGACGACGTCGCCGCCCTGCGCAAATATGCAAATAGCGCGCGCCCCGGTGCAATTGCGCGCGAGGGCCGGCGCGCGGCGCGCTTATGCAAATTTATGCTAAGGGCCGGACATCGAGAGGATGAATCGTGGTGTGCGCGCACGCTTCGCCACACCTGACTCGTAAAAACGATTTAAAAAAGAGGCGGGGGGGGAAAGGGTGCGAGGGAAAAAAGCTTTCAGAGGAAAATGCGCCGTTGAGGTTTCGTTCGTCTCTCTTTCTCTCTTTCTCTGCCCTCCTTCTCCTTTTTCCGGAAAACACGTATATATGTATGTACGGTGTGCAGTTCTGTTTCGGCGCAGTGCTATGCGTCGAACTGCATAGCACGCCACGGAGATGAGTGTAACATAACGCAGTGTTGACGCGCTCGCGAATTTGCATGTAAGCTATGCGCGCGCTCGTTCTCTCTCCGGTTTGTATAAGAGATATGCATGCCTATATACGCGTTTTGAATATTTTTAACACTGTTTTTATGTATATACGCGTGGATTATATGCGGTACGCAGCGAATTGCTTTTGACGGTTGTTTTTGTCGTTTGGCGAGCTGCGCGTTATATATTTCAACGGTTTGTGCTACACAGCGTCGTTCGTATACAAAAGAGAGAAAATTTTTTTTTTTTTACAAAACTGCGAAGTGTAGTTGATATATATAAAAAAATGTATCTTATCGGTATAGTTGACTTTTTTTTGAAATTAATCACATAGAAGTCTTAGGTGTGTAAAGAACGCAAAAATCTTACATGATATTTACATATATAATTAAACATTAAAAAAATAAAGAAAAAGAATATTAAGTTGTTGCTTTTTACACACTTAATAATCGTTTGGATCTCTCATTCATCGTTGACTTAAAAGAATTTTTTTTCAGTCGCTTTTAAGAAACAAAGGTGTCACGGATCGTCCATTTTCTTTCGCTTTGAAATGATTCGCAGAGTATAATATTTCAGAAATAAAAATTTCACACGTCTCTCAACTTCTTTTCACTTTGACTCATTGTAATCTCTCATAATATTTTCTCACTATCATTAATTCATCACTTTACTTTAATCCTCCCTCGGCCAGGCGCGCTCGGATAAAAAACAAAAGCATTCATTTCAAAGCGAAAGGCGAGCGCTCCACCCCTTCACGTGCGCACAAAAGAAAGGCTCGGGGCGCTATCTCGAGTGCTGCGCGTTCGAACCGACGACGACGACGACGACGGCGAGAAAAAGGTGAAAATGTCCGATTGTGCGAGCGCCGCAGCGGGAGTTTCGAATCGCGCGAACGCCCGACTGACTAACTCGCCGTGTGCAGCGCGCGCCGCGAGAGGTAAATCGATCTTTCGGAAAAGTCGCTGATGGCGTATCCTTTTTCCAACGGCAGCTGCGGAGTTTCGCGTTGCTGCCGAGCGCAATTATCCCCCGCGGACGCGTCTCCGTTTCGCTGTGGCTTTTCGCGCGTGATGTATATATATATAACGTATATGGGGCGTACTTTCGGTTATGTATCGCTGCAGGTGTTGGGTTGCGGAGACGCGCGCGTACTCGCGTTCTGCGTACGTGAGTTTTATTGCGGCGACGCGTTGGGGGACATTGCTAAGTAATCGGGCTGTCGTTGTTTTCCAATAGTTGTAATTCCGATGGCAGTGGTCGGTGGCGAAAATGGAACGGAGTTGCGATTAATCGCACTGTTTTCGAGCAACATGGTAAATATAAACTGTGTTTGCGGTAATAAGTTGGCATTGGAGCTATCACGATACCAACGTTTATTACTGATAATATTATCAGCTTGAAGAGTAATTTATTTATTCGACTAAAAAGTGGATGACAGCTCACTTTTCATAAAATCTATATTTTTGTTGTTTATTCTTTTTAAAAGTTTCTTCCGGCCTATCTAAAATATTCTACCACCGCAGCGTTAATTACAACTCGTCAGTCCATTCTCATCTCATAGCCGAAACTCCGAAACACGTTAAAATTACAATTACTCCCTCCTAAACTCCGCGCTTCTGCGTATACCTACGCCTCTCAACTTCGCCTGGAGTTGAAACGCGACCTTCCTCTATTTTCTCATCGACGCTCTCGCAAAAAAGACTCTCTTCTTCTTCTTCTTCTTCTTCATCCTCGCAAAAAAGCGCCCGCCACCGCGGGGCATATCAAGCCGCCCTCGAGAGCTGCGCGCGGCGGCAATCGATTTGGTCGTAAAAACCGAAGCTACCTTTCTCTCTCTCACTCTCTTTCTCGTAAAGCAAGCTCACGCTCTCTCGTTCAACTTCGTAAAAGCATCATCAAAAGAGCGCGACGGAGTGAGAGAGAAAGACATCGATCGCGTGTGTGTGTGTGTGAATAAAAGCAGCAGTCGTCGCAGAAGAGCGACAACAGTCGTTTCTCCGTCCAATTTCCCACGCTCCGGGGCAAAGCTCTTGCGCTCGCACGCGCGCGGGAAGAAAAACGTTGCGCTAACGCCTCGGTCACGTAACTATTTCTCGCGACGTATACATCATATATACGATATATTGACAATCGTCGTCGTCGTGCGTTAATCTCCGCTTATAAGCAGTATATATGCGGTGTGCTGCTGCAGCGAAGCTCGCGTCAGCTATACTTCGTTGACTCTCGCGTGACTATACATGTAAATATATACGGAAAAATCTCCAACGAGTCTCTCTGCCTATGACTACGAAATCACAAAAGGGTCATCATATATAATAACATCGTCGCTCGCCATACTCTCCGCGGGACGCCGTTGCAGAGTATAGCGATGTTAATAGGTGTGCGCGCGCTTAGCAGATGGTCTCGAGCGGCGCCGTCTTGGTGCTCGGGTTCTGGGTGACGCTGTCGCCCATGCTGGGCATCCCGTGGCTCGTCGTGCTCATGCCGTTGCCCTGGCGATTGGCGTTGGCGCGCGGGTTGCGCGACCAGAGCCGCTTGAGGGCGGCGCGCACCTGCGGCTGACAGCCGACGACGATGAAGATGAGGACGCCCTGGGCGGCGTTGCAGAGGTCCGTCACGTACCAGAGGAAGTCCGGACCGCCGGCCAGCCACGAGATCACGTCGAAGATCCACGGCACGCCCATCACCACGACGAGCTTCAGGCAGACCTTGCCGAGAGCGGCCCTGCAACAGAAGGGGGAGAAGATCGCTTGATTAATTCGTCGAGAGGATGTATTATAATGTGTGTATATATATATATGTGCATAGACTTTATAATCATGGTAATGTTATGCCTTGGCTCGTTATATAATGGCTATATTGTGTGCATGAGAGTTATGGGCGTAAGATGGATCGATGGTAATCTCGGATGGCGCTTGCTTATTTAATAAGCGCGGGTATATAGTGGTCGCGAGATTTATTTAGGATGCGCGCGGAAATTAACGTAATAATGATAAAAGTACTCGTCAATTTCCCATGCATCAATATAAATTATTTCCTCAAATAAACCATATAGGATCCTGCGTGTAAGATGTATTACTTTTAAAATGTATATGTAAGCAATTATGTCGTTTGTCAATATGATGTATCTTTGTAAAAAAAGATTTCATGACACTTTTCCGGCCTTATATTCTCTGGTAATAAATATATACATAAAGCTTGTACAAAACTGCAATTAATATCAAAGAATATTCACTTATTTCGCAGTAAATAATTAATTCCACCACCTTCAAATGTCAATATTCGTTGTTTAAAAGATTTTATCTGAATAATACGATTGCGTTGAAATAATTTCAAATTGAAACAAAACTTTTCTCATAAAAAGCAATGACATTTACTTTCAATAACAATATTCCCACGTCAAGAAAAACCAACCCCCCAACTTCGAATAACGTTTCCTCTCTCTTTCTCTCCGTCTCAAGCGTAATATACACAAAGGCGCGTGCACTTCCTGGCCCTTGAAAAACCAGCCCGCAGCGCCGGTACGTCTCGCGCCGATTGAGCTTATCGCTCGAGCCGCGAGGCGTCTGCGCATCATCATCATCATCATCATCACCATCAGCATCGCTTCCCGATCCCTCTATCTCTCGCAGCTGCTGCCCCCGGGAAAACACAGAAGAGTGAGCGTGAGAGAGACAGAGGGGCCATAACGTCACGAGGCCGGGGACTGTGAGGGTTGCTCCATCCCCGCCCCGACTTGCAGCGAGTGAGAGATTTTGATTGAATACTTATTTTATTTTGCTAAGGCCCATGGGTCTCAGGGATCCATTTTGGGCCGAATGGCAATACATAATCATGTAATTAACAATATTATACTTATAATAAGATAACATATATATAACGAAATTTCTATAACAATTTGTAAGGGTAACGCAGGTAATGGCAATCGAAAAAACATTGAGAAACATATGCATCGCATACACAATAATAGATGATAATAATAGACTCTCGAAAAGAAAATTTGTACATTTTGTTACGCATCGCTTACATCACTCGTCTTGTCCAATAAATATTGAAATAAGGCCGCTTTAAAAGCGTTAATTGATGGCTTTAACCTAATAGGACAAGGAAGAGTGTCCCACAGTTTGATGGCCATGTAACTAAATGAATTTTCATATGTGGAGGTACTAATCTGTGGCAGATCAAAGGAGGAAGAGGCTGCGACAGTATGTGATCGGGCAGATCTTCGGATATCA
>JAPYZP010001007.1:0-19044 GCA_030522985.1 Torymus sinensis | reverse complement strand
ACCGCGATGGGGGAAAAGGGCAGCGAGCTGGTGATTCTATAATTTCGGATTACCGTGTTCGAGGTCGTTCGCGCCTCTCGGTTTTCGACGCGTGGCTTTACCCCGCAAGTGCTGCTGCTGTGGTGTTCCTTTCTTTGGACGAGCGTATGTATAGTAGCGAGCAAGGGACGCGTGGAAAAAGGGGAGAGAAAACGCGACTGGGAACGCGCGTAGTGTCGCCTTGGATCCCGGGAAGTTGGTATGGTCTGGTTTTTGGCGCGACTATAGATGATGTATTTCTGTAGTTTACTTGGAAGAAGCAGCTGACATAGTGAAATTTAGTTTATCGGCCGTTTGAATTATACGACAGTATAATGAGGTATTTTATTAAATACATTCAAGTATATTGAGATACCGACTGTTGTTTAAAGGATTCGCAAGTTATGTTTTTCTAAGAGGGTAATAGTATTGCTAATTATTTCGGTCGTTACAGTTTTTGTATTGTTTTTGAATTACAAAAGCAAACGTGAAATTTCTGAATTACTTTAATATAGGTTACGGTAAATTATTATTAGATTTCTGTTTCTGAATATTCTGCTATTATTGTGTAATTAACTCCTGGTAACTAATGAGGTTAATAATCAGTTTGTCTGATAACAAGTGTTACCAAGATAAGAACATATGAGAATTGGAAATTTTGAAAAATTAGATGATGAGATAATCATCTCTAGATGACCACTAAATGTTTACTCTAGATAAGTAGAATTCCTAATCGATTAGCCGTGCGAGTTGAGGAATGTACTTTCTCTTATGATTTACAAGTAAAGGATTACTCTTCTAGGCCTCGAATTAGCTTGAATCTTTTGTAGAAAATTTTGCATGTAGAAATGATCAAAGTAATTAAATAAATTTTGTAAAAAGTAAAAATTTATTGACTAATACAAAGTCAACATAACTGCCTCAATTATTCAAAAAATTATATCTTGATGCTCTAAGAAACTTGGTTATGAATAAGTTTTTATTCTTAAAAAATTTGGAAAAGAATTTCTGTTTTATTTATCAATAATTCCAGACTATTTAAACAAAAATTTAATACAGAATTTTTCAGGAAGAACATCAAACATTGGAAAACTTCCTGGAATTTCCATTGCTTTGTATTCCAGTTAAAATTTAGCGTTGAAAAACGAATATAAAAGCTCTTTTTCAAGAGTTTTCTAGAAAACAAAGATTTTATTTAACTTTCCATTGCTAAGCTAATGAGTTCTTTAGACGCAATGGTTCCGCTTTACGCAACTCACACAATAATGGGGACATACAATGTCAAATGAGTTCCGAACTATGAACGCTATAGTAATTACCGTACCTTAAGGAATGCGTTAAATAAATAGACTTTAATCATTTTCAAATTTAGAAATTAATAATTGTTTGAACGCTCTTTTTGTAATAAACTCAATCTGGACGAAATCTTTTTTTTCATAAAAGCACTCCACTTTTCATCTCGATTTATATTCTCTCGATAGTAACGACTTCGTAATAACTTTTAGAAATTTAACTAGGCAAGTTTCTGCTATTCCTAATAGCTCTCTAAAAGTTCATCAAGTTTCCTTTAATTAAAATTCTTTTAATTAAATTTTCGAGTCATTTGAAAATTTAATATCGCCAAAGTGAAAATAAATAAAAGAACTTTATCGTTATAAAATAACAGAAAATGTTTGTATGGACTTGCAAATAGAATATTGGGTTTTTATTTAAAAAAATAGTTAGAGTTATTAAATACGAATGCCTATAGGTATACCACCGTAACTTCTGTAAAAACTATGTTTTCTATTCATTGAAATTTTCTTCTTCATACAACTAACAAAGTTTATAATTTAGAAACACGTTGAATAATATATTATATATATCTTAATATATTTTAACACATTACGCGTCTTAATAATAAACTTGCAGTTTGTTCAAACTTTTTGAAAAGATTATTGTTTAAAGCATTTCAACTATCACGAATCCTCAGTTTACAACAAGTTTGTTCCAACTTATTGCGATATAATGATGTTAATTATTCTTGAAACCAGTTCACAGTTCACTTTGTTTTTCATCTTTTTCTCTCCTCCTCCTTCCGTTTTCGACGCATTGAGCCCCTCGCTTTTATTCCGTTTTAATCGATAGCCTTAAATCCGTAAAGCGTCACGGGCAAGCCTTTGAAAAATAAAAACTCCGGAGCGCAAACTCAAACAGACAGTTATGAGTGCCCAGTATTTCAAAGCGCGCGCGCGCGCGCGTGGGGAAAGGGGCAAAGGAATGAATAAATAAAGGAAGAAACGGCATAGGGAGGGAGAAGCCGTGGGGAAAAAACAAAACAGAAAGAAGGTAATGGGGAAAAGGAAAGAAAAAGGGATAT
This sequence comes from Torymus sinensis, assembly GCA_030522985.1. Classification (NCBI taxonomy): domain Eukaryota; kingdom Metazoa; phylum Arthropoda; class Insecta; order Hymenoptera; family Torymidae; genus Torymus; species Torymus sinensis. The sequence continues at coordinate 16,667 of JAPYZP010001007.1, read as the reverse complement.
TCGCTGGGTGCACGAGTTCGAATCGTTGAGTTTTCAAACCGCGAACCACAATAAGACTGTGGGAGCAATCTTGCTTCCTCCTTCTCTTTCTTTCTCCGTCTACCTCAGCTCCTGTCTCTCTTTCACTTTTCTCTGCCGCCGGAGAATCTTTTATTATCCCCTTTTTCCGTGTTCCTTTTATTCTTCTTACGCCGGTTCCACCGCCACTTTTGTCTTTGTCGAATTTTGTTCGAAATCATTTAGGAACTTTGTTCGTTTGCCTTTTCCTCGTAGGTACTATGATTTTTCTGCTCTCTGGATTTGCGAACTTCGATTTCTTGAATTTTGCATTCAGAGGGAAAAGTTGAAAGGTATATCGTATTTGATGTTGTTGTTGAACGTTTTTTTTTCAAAACTACTAATAAATATAGTATAGTTAATTAACAGAAGTTAATTATATTAACAAAAATGGAAAGAGCTTAAACATCAATACCCAATTTAACACGTATGAAATAAAATTACGAGTTGCTCATAAAATTAAAACACATTAGCAAATTATTTAATAAATGATTAAATTGGATGAATTCAAAATTTTATGACGCGTGTGTCCTTTTCATTAATATGAGGGATATATAAACCATGTCGATATTAATAATATTATTAAATAATATTAAACAATTTGCAGGATCTCGGCGATTGATATATTAAATTTTAAGTCGAATTAATACATTATCTCTCTTGCACGCTGTTCAATTGATCGCAATTAATATAACATCTCGAAATACCTCTCACACGTGTCCATTACGAACATAATCCAGCGCGCTACATCCCGTTGCTCGCGCGCAGTCCAGAAATACACCTTCGACGAAACAACCTCGAGCTAAAAGGATTAATTAAAAGTCGCCCGGCGGAACACACATTTTTACCCCCATTGTTCTCAATTTCATTTCGTACCATGTGCTTCGCGGCTACTCCGCTTCTCTTTTTCCCCCTGCCACGCTCGCACACTCTTCTTTTTTCCCCCGACGCACGCGTGCGCCCTCGTTATGGCCTTCGCCGCGAATCAGACACTTGCCGAAGATAAAGCCTCAATTTCTGCGGCGCCGCTGCAACGTTATTGTATTTTTCATCGGCCGGAGGGGTGAGGCTGCGGCCGCGAGTGAATTTTAATATTTAGAATGGCTATATATGCTGCGGGAAAATGGAGAGAATGCGGGAGTAGTGACCCAATTGCTGCGCGGGTATGGCGGTTATACGAGCGGGAAAAAGTTTCAATTTTCCAGTTGTTCGTTACGAGGGGGATTTATAAGACGGCGCTTATTACAGATGTTGCGTATATATAGGCTAGTGTGAAATTTCACTTTCGAAATTCATGTTTACTTGAATTGATCGTACTTTTTGCATTCAATTCTGCGTGTATGATTCTTTATTCTATAAACTGAATTCATATTTTCAAATGTATATATATTACGGTTACGTTTAATTCATTATTTGTCCATAAGAAGCTTCACAAAACTTACATAATAAAAATTGTGTAAAATCTCACGAAATTCTATCTTTACATAGAGGATTGGCAAATCAAACCGGTTCTCTGTTAAAGGTAAATACAGAATTTTCATTCCATACAGCGTTCTACATACATTAACTTTTCTAATTAAAGTGGATAACGAATGAGTTAAGTAACCGCTATTACATGAAAAATATTTTTTGCATCTTTGAATTTTACGGAAAAATGCACGAGAACTCGAGATTTTTAATATTATATAAAACCCATCCTTCTGACCCGTTTGCATTTTCAAAAGTATATTGACTTCAAAGAATGCAATGTTCTTTTTCGTGAAAGGAGCGAGGGTTGCCCAAAAAAATTTTGAAAGAATTCATTTCTGACAATTTTATTCACGTGAATGTGCACCTCTCTTTCGCTCAATGAAAGAAAACGAAGGAAATGAAAAATTTTTTAAAAATAACTTCCACTCCTCGCAAAAAATTACTATTATAACGTTTCAGAGTATATTAAAATTCGCAGTATTCTCAATTCATTTCACACAATGCATATATAATAGAAAAAAACACTCAAAACTTACAAATTCATCGCCATTTTACATGTTTTCGAATCGTTCAAATCACGCAGTGGCGCGCTTCGCATGTGACTTTCATCGATTTTAAAGTAGATGGATTATGAAGTGCTAATCGAGAGCAATTGGAGCGCGAGCAATGTCAACGATCCACGAGTACCGCCGGCCTCCTGACATGCGTTTATATAATTGGCACGGAAATAAACTTCTTGCGCAACTGTTAACAAATCGATTAATTAGCGGCTGAGAATATCAGATTTTCGAGCCTCTTTTATACATTTCTCGCGTCTATATATACATTGTCAGTGTACAATATCTATACAATATATAGTCAACATATATATATATATATATATATATTATATATATGTACATATTGTCAGTGCGGATAGATGAAAGTCAATTTATTCCGCGGAATAATTCAATTCGCCTGATCAAATAATAGAAATTGAATCCCGCGTGCGTCCCGGGAACTTTCCCGCCAAGTTACACACGCACCGCGCGCGCGCGATCAACTTTGCTCTCTCCACTCGACTCCATATCTCAAAGCAGAGACTACTCAGCTCTTTCCCCTCTACCGCGTTCAACTCGCGCTTTGTTCTTCCTATTAGTTCTTCTCGGGAGAAATCACCGCGAAAGTTCGTGCCGAGGTGGGCGAAAATTCTGCCGCACGTAGGTACATACACGTCGGATGAAAAATTCGCCTCGGCGCGGCAGGAGATAGCCGCGCGCATGTATGTATGTGTATGTGTGTGTGGGTGGCGGGCATGCAGTGATAGACGTCGCGATGGCGCGGCGCAGATATATGCCCGAGCATCTCGATATGGAGCGCCGGACGCAGTGGTCAAAATGTAAAGTGCACGCGCTGCAAGCGCGATAGGGAGGTATGTATATGCGGCGCGCGTCGGTCAAAATATTTGTAGGGGAAAAGTTTTCCGGCTGGTATATACACAAGGACGTTTTTAAAACGAATTTTCGGCGCCGAGGGAATCGACGTTCCGAAAAGTTGCGCAGGACTGATTTATGATGATTTTGCTTTAACTGATTGAAAGTTTCGCTTCTTTGTGCGCTGAACTGTTATTAATTGTTTTATTAGAAATTAATGTTTGGCGGAGGATATACGATAAATACGTAAAAAACATTTTGTTCATTAAAACATTACCATTTATTAATATAACTTGAGCTTTAGAGTATGAAAGTATGCAAATGCAGTTTTTAATTATAAAGGTACGAGAATAATAAAATATAACGAAGAAGTAGTAAAAAGGCACTTCAGCTGCGGGAGTACCGGGCTTTGTTTCCTCTCGAAAATGTTGCGAAATTTCTTTTTATTTATGTACATATATTTTTCGAAAAATACGACCACACGCGTGTAATAAAAATAGAGCAATTACCGTTTTCTGAAAATTTCGTTCAAATATATATACGTCGTGCTATTCGGATTTCTAAAGGAACCCATATAACTTGCACGTCTATAAAATATATCACTAGCGGCATAAAGGCAAGAAATTCAACGACTCCATCTTGTAGAAGCGTTCATGAAATACTTGTTATACACATAGTTGAATTCAGCTAAATGACGCTTTAAATATACATCGACCCATATAAGTCTACTTGCGGGTACATTGAGTTGTTTGACAAAATTAATTAAAAAATGTTATTATAAATAGTTATTTGTTCGATATACGGTTTACGATAATAATAAAAATAAATTCTAATGGTAACATATAGTCCAAATCTCTGTGTACGGAAATAATATTTATATATTCTCAATAATCTGATTGGTAGACTGCACATTTATAAAAGTTTTCAACTTTTTCTTCTAGGATAGTATACCTCTGCTGTATCTTCTTTAATAATTTACAACTCGAATAGCGCTAATTTACGTTTCACTAAAAATTCATCGTCCATTCAAAGATTCTCCATCTCGTGAAATCTATAGAGCAACCACAATTCCCCGTCAAAAGCTATTCTCAAAAATTCAAAAATCATCCGCAAACCTCCTCTCTCAGGTTCTTCCTCACCACTTCGTCAGAAAAAGCGCGCGCATGCACTTGTGCTAAACAACGCGCGGGGGTCAGCAGCACAGGCGGATTTGCTGGGCGCGCGCGCGCGGAAACGCGATACCCACCTCCAACTCTCGCGCGCTGCTCTCAAGGTTTTCCATTTCCCAGCTCCGCGCCGCAGCCCGTTACGCATTCGCTCGCTCTCCCTCTCGCCCTGTGCGCTATATATACACCGCAGCACTCACACCCACACACCTACGCGCCAAAATATTTGCGTTAGGGGGCCGCGCGCCGGCCACTCGATATCACCAGCGCCGATCTCGCTCGAGTGCGTTCGCCCGCTCGCGCGCTATCGATTTCGCGCGACAGCGTATATATATGTGGGCGTGTGTATATACGTGTACGGGCTATAGCTGCCTACGCCAGCCCCCAGTAATTACTTTCGCTCTGGGGAATTATTTCCTGCAGGCTCGCGTGCGTGTCCTGGCATTTTCACGCGCGTGTCTGAGGTGGCGGAGTGGGGCTAGGATTAGCTTTTGTTTTGTTTTTGGGGACGACTGCAGCTGCACTGAGAGAGCGGCACTTTTGGTCGGGAGGAGGGATGTAGGTGCAGTGTGCAGGTATACCTATTGGGAATTCGACGGGGCGCGGGATTAGGAAAAGGCTTGGTAGTGTAATAGAGGGCACGTCCGTAGGCTTAGATTTTTGAGAAGTGAATAATTATCTAGAAGAATAATTATCTAAAAGTTTTAAGAAAGTGGGATCTGTAAAAATTATACAAATTTTGAAAATACTATCTAAACCTATTTACGCAATAAACATGCGAGTTGAGGAAATTTTAAAAGTCTTTAAAATAATTTATAAAGCGTATATGTATTAAAAGAAAATTTTGTTTTTCTAAAATTATTTGCAATAGGTACAAAAGTGTTTTTTTTTGTGATTTAGCCAACGGTGGCAACCAGAATTCATCCGTTTAAAAAACACTTGTAACGTCATCGAAGCGCAGCCTGAATTTTGCCCGCGTAACAGCGGTCGAAATATTATCATAAACAAATGGACTCGAGCGCGGGCTGCACACTGCGGTTGCGGCGGCAGAGGACACCCGCGGCAACCGACCCACGGGAGCAATTTTTAACCAAACACCGTGACTTGACTTATCGACCTGGCTATATTTCGATGATACTTTTTCCGCGTTGGTCTCTCGTTTTCTCCAAAATTCGATAAATCGCACTTTTTTTATTGGCAGATTGACGAATATAATTGAGAACTTTTTTTATGATAAATCGTTAATGAAAATTCTACAAATCGATTTTGAATTCTATCTGTTAAAATAGAAAGAGTAAATATTTTGAAGCGCGGGTAGAAGGTATTTTTGAATAGGTGATGATCTTATTTTTATACTTTACTTAGTTTACGTTTTGCTTCAATTTCCAAGGCTCCACTTACCTGAAACAAACAGAAAATTGTCGTTAATATAATGGTTCTGAGACATCATTAATAAAATACAGAATTTAATATTACGATTTCGGAATTGATTATTACATTAAATTAATTCAAGTACTGTGAAGCATAATTCATTATCAAGCCCATTTCATTAGCGCTATGCACTGTGCGACTTTCTCCATTCCACCGCCTTCGCGTTACAAAAGCTGACTTTCAAAGTGATTTTCATCGAGGTCTCTGAACTTTCCACTTTAAAAAAGCGCTTTGCGAATGGTCAAATTCCCCGACAAAGTAGATTCTTTTTTACAAAAAGAGGGTCAAGGAGAGCAGCCATTCAAGCCACACTAAAAATAATTTCATCCCCCCCTTTCCCGAAATTTTCATACGCTACAACGAGCCGCTCTATATAGCGTTATATACCCTCGTTAAAGTTCCGGCGACTATACCGCGTGTATTATATGGGAGAGAGCGCGGCGCTAAAAAAGTGGCGCGCATAGTGACTTGAGATACACTGCTCGCGATGAAAACAATGGGAATCCTGCTGAAGTAATATCCCTGGAACGAGTCCAAAAACTCATCAGCGGCTTGCGTTAAGTACACCTAATTCTCCCCGCGCTTCCTCTTCGCGATGTAATAAAATAGAGTCTTTTCTATATTCGGCGGTGTTCTTGCGAGGTGTGTGTGTTTTCGCTCCAGGATTATGCAAGACGAAGGAGATAATGTAAGCAATGCAAATTGATCGAGTACTAAAAGAGAGCTTTAATTTGGAATTCGTGAAAGTTTCAAAAATATTAGTTCGCTTATAAGTTTTATGATGTTAAAAACTAGCTGAAAAGTTGTTTAATTTAATTGTGACTTTGTTAAAGTCGATTTTTAATCAGGGTTTCCGCTATCTTTCAGAGCTTACATCTGTTGGCCAAATAAATATTTTTGAATATACGAAGCTTGGACCGACAATTATCTTTTCAATCTAGTGTTTATTTTTAATAATATTGCTTTTTATTTTTGTTATTTTCACGAGATTTTCTTTTCATTATAGTCTTTCATAAACATTCATCCGAACATGCATACTTTTCCTAACGTTTTGTTGAAGTAGATTAATTTTCGCACGAATTAAAAAAATTATAACCATTCAATTAAATAATAAACCTCAATTTTCTTACAAACTATCGAACATCACAAAATGTCGAATTTCGGCGTTCAACCCTCACGACAATAGTCACAAGCGCTCTTTGACCAATGGCCTACACCCATTCTATACCTATATATCCCTTTGCATAATGCGCCGTGCAGGCGGTATTGAAGCGGCCGCTTGCGCAGCGAAATCGGGTGCGGCGCGTTGCATCGGGATTTCCGCGACATACGCGGCGAAAGACACCCTGGAGAGACGGACGTAAAAACGTCAACAAAGAGCGGGACAAAAGATCCGCGTCACTGCAGATACGTCGCGCAAAGCCCATAGCCGAGGGCTTGGTGACAAAGAAGAAAGCCGATCGGTCTTATGAAGACATGCGGGCATTGTAAACGAGGGAAATAAAAAGTCAGCAGCAGCCGGGGAATCGGAAAACGAAGCATTTGTTTTCTTTTGTGTAAGATATATTATTTCTCGCTTTGTGCTGTTAGGGAATGTAAGCTTCGATAAAGGATGTTTTTTTGTGGTCGAGGCGAGTTAACAATAAATTATGGAAGAATAGTAAGTTTTGGGAATGTTTATATATAGAGAAAATAGGAAGAATAGCTACGAATAAGATGATGACATAGAAATTGTACTACTGACAGTATTAGAAGCTTGAATATGTTTATAAATAAGTATTAGTTGTAGGATTATAATTCAAATAGAGAAATAATACTTTTTATTTGAATGAAAATTTGTATAGTGCAACGGAACCAGGTATCGTCCAATGGCTAAACCATTTTTTTTTATTTTCCTTTGAATAATTATTGTAAAACAACATTACTAAATCAACAAATCCTTAAGCTATTATTTAGTATTAAGCTTCTCAAATTCAAACCTATCAATTTTCTAACTTTTAATAATAAAAAGGAATGGCCGACTTTTAGCGCTTTAATTTCACAAGCCACTATATATAATTTAAGATTTAACGGATCAAACGTTGGAAAGTATAACCAGAGCGAGTATTTCAGTATTTCATTGAACTAGCGGTGACCTATTTGCCAAGATAAAGCGCTGAAACTCTTCTAGATCCTCGCACCCGAGCATAAATTAAGGCTGACCTTTCCTCGCTACGCTCCACTTACAGATATATATGTGTCTTAGGTTCTATTTAAATTAGAATTCCGCGTGTTAACTTGGCTTTTTGCTTTATTCCCAAGCTACTTATAACGCTCTCTTCCTCGACCTACATATAGAAAACGTGAGAATCTCAACGAACAACAATAATATTCTTTTTCTTTTTCGCATTAAAAGCCAGTGCGCGCTCATCTATCCATAACCATTACCTCTGACGCACCTTCGCGGCATCGATCCCGCGGCCTCTCTTGGTATGCAATTCGCCCTCTTCTTCCCCTCTACCACCATCCATCCATCCATCCTCTTCATTTTCATTAGAATTTTCCCGTTCTTCCGCTAGCGCCCTCTCACTCAATCTCCCCTTATCTCCGGGAAACTGCGCGTGTTCTCTCTCCCGCCCCTCTACTCTCTCTCTCTCGCTTCTTATGCGGGCAAAGTCCGCTCACTCGCGCGCCGCGGTAATTTATCCCTAAGTGATTCGCCGGGCAATTTATCCTTAAATTAGTGCCGCGGCAACTTTACAACGAGTTGGCAACTAAAGCGATTTGTAGGACGTTCTCGTCGGGGGGAAGGGGTCAAAAAGGTATAACGCGAGCGCTGGGACGCGACGACGACAGGCAAAAGTTGCCCGCGCGGTGTAGGAGTCGTGTGCGCGCTGGGCTGGGTATAGGTACGGTATGCGGTGCGGTGGTCGCGCGCGCCGAGTTTCGACGCGCCTATTACTTACGCTTCGAGTCTTATTATCACCTTGGGCTCCCTCCCTCTCTCGCTCTCTCTCTCTTTCTCTCTCGACTCTCTTTCTCGCGTGAAGGTGAATATAGGCGCCGCTGGCACCACGCGTAAATAGTTTGGAGTGTTCTGAAGAAAGGTGAGAGCACGCTCTTGGCTCTAGGGTTAGGCTGCAATAAAGTGTCTGTCCGAATGTTAAAGTAGAATATGTCGAAACGATAACTTTAGAGGAGAATAATTCTTAGTCCAAAAGGTTATTGATACAATTCAATGAGATAAAATCTTAAAGAGAATGTGCTGTTCATATATAAAAGTTTTGAATTTCCCTCTAAAAAGGGTACAAATGATGTACCTTGCCTACAAAGACTCTTTTGAAATTTGTTTAAAAAAAATGAGTGGATATGTATAGGTTGGAATTCAAATATATTTAATTAAGTGTAAAAAAGCTGTCTAATATTTAAGGTATAAGGGATATTGAAAACAGCTGGAGCAGCAGTTCATTACTGCACTTAACTCAAATTAAATTCAATTTATTAAACTTAAATTACTTTAATAATAATTTGAGAACTCTCATTAGAAGCAAATAACGTCAAATATATTTCATTTACAACTTAAAACTAAAAAATTGTCGATATTAATATAATTACTCACAATAAAAATCAAGAAGAGTTTAAATAGTTATTAATAAAAAAAAAACAGTAGTTGGCATACCGAACAACATGTGTTTATTGGTATTTTTACATAGAACAAAGACATACATAAGTATTTCGATGAATAGAAGTTGATACTAATGGTTGACCTAAAAAAACACGTCTTTTGATTCGACGTGCCTTTTCTGCAAAAAACTATTCACTAACAATTGATGGGGACTTAACCCCATTAAAACTTTATACCCTCATGGACCTGGCTGACAGAACTCTCATATTTTCACTTAAAAAATTTCTATACTACCGTCAGTTTCTCTGTTTTCGAAAAAAAAGATATCTGTTCCAAGGGACTCTCTGGCACCTCGGTTTATTAAAAGTGCCCGTCGCAGCCACTCGCGTCTTATCTCGAAAAGCCGACAAAAGAACCATCCCCTTCAGCCAGCTATGCAGCTTCTCCTCCATTCCAATCACGTCTTAAACACCTTAAAACGCGAAATCGAATCTTTGTCGTTTCCACGGCGAGAGAGGGAGAGAGAGAGAGAGAGAGAGGGAAAACCTCGGAATGCAAACGAGTCGTCGTTCGTCGTGGGGGATATTCGAGCGACGTAATGACGTACTGGAACTTCGTTATGCGCGCGCGCTCTGGGGGGATGAGGGAAAAGAGGAGGCGGTGGCGGCGGAAAGAAGAGACGAGTCCGCCACGGGGGATATCGAAAAACGGATCGACAAAAGGAAAGAGAAAGATAGAGAGAGAGAGAGGGAGAGAGTGCCGTGTCTCTCGAGGAATGAGAGTAGGCGAGCGAGAGAGGGCGCTAAATTATTATGGACCGTCGCGAACGACTGTCAGGCTCTCGAGGATCCCTGCCGAGCTCCCCGAGTAGTAAAAGTCGCGCTGAGATCGGACGTTTCCACTGAATAATCGCCTTCTCACCCCGGGAATCTTGGGAATAAGTATCGGAAATTTTTCACGAGAGAGAGAGAGAGTGAGAGAGAATCAGACTTTTTCTCGAGTTACAGCCGCTGCAGCTGGAAAATGGAAGGAAAATTAGTTGAGTGCCGCGCCGTAAACTTTTTCGCGATATCCTCCCACCCTTATATATACCCTAGTCCGCAGAAAAATTGTTGATGAGAATTTCCGCTACTGTAACTTATTTGGCTGACTGTGTGTGCGCTCGCGCTTGCCGGGCGTATATGAAAGAAAGTTGCCGGGACACGTATCGTCCCCGACGACTTTTTCACTCGGGAACTCGTTCGCGTAGATGGAGCTTTGATGAACGCGCATATACGCGACTATGCGCGCGCGGTGGGAGGCGGGGAAGTTTGTGCTTCCTTTTCAAAAATAGCTTGTTTGGATGAGCTATTTCTGTTTGCTTTTGATAATGGAGACGCGGGCGTGTAACACAATTAGGATGAGAAATGTATGTATAGTTTAAGGCTATATCAAAATATAATATTCATTACATAACAACAATTCAATGGGGTTGAGAAATATTTACATCAGAGTACATTTAGGAGAAATAATCGTAATAATAATAAAAAAAAAGAAGAAATTGTTGGAAAATTAATACGGAAATTTAATTAGGACGTATAGTAATGGAATATTCGCTATATTGGAAATTGCATGTAATACTAGAATATGAATTTATGCCTGCAAATTTGAGCGAAAATTAATTTTGCAACTATACTATTACGTATCGTATGAACATTGAACTATTCCACTATATATACATCAATTTAATTTATTAAAAAATATCGTACCAATAATGTGAAAATGTTTTTTAAAATTATTTTTACTCAAAAGGCTTTTAAGCAAGTATATTGCGTAGAATCTATAAATTTTCGACAAAAATATCATTGTAAAAATACCAATATCATGTACACACGTGGTGGCGGGTAGCCACGTGCGCAAACAATTTCGAAAATATTTATCAAGCGTCGTCGCGAATGACATCGCGCGAGATTAAATTCACCGCAGCAAACTGCGCGATATCTCCACCCCGTAAAATTATTACATAAAATATTTATGATGAATTTTCTCGCCACTAGCTCGCTCGCTCGCCGAGAGAGGATCGATCGCGATGCGGTTGCTTGCCGCAGTCCGCGGGCGCGTTGAGATTTACAAACTTCGCGGGGAGTCGGACTGGCCGGGACGCGCGAGGGTCTGAGGATTTAATAAAGGCCGAGATTTCTCGATGTACCTAATATTGAAATAACTTAATGGAATTTCCCGAGACCCGAACTTCTTCGATCGGAACGGCCGCCCCCCGCCATTGGCGCTGGGAGAGAAACGGAAAGACACGGTTAAGATATTCTTTTTCAGTTCGAAGGCCTTTTATATTATACGTACATCGCTCGCCGCGGAAAAGTTCCGCGGAATTGGTTGCTATGGCGGTCTTTGCGGGGGCAGGGATTTACCGCTCTTCTGTCGATCGACGAGGCTTATTGAGCAATCTGCTATGCAAAAATATTTCGTTTCGCTGTTGAGCTGCGCGAGTAGACTGGAAAAAATGGCAATCAGATTCCCTCGGAATTTGTGGTATTGTGCTTAGTACTTTAATAAGCGATTCAATAAATTAATTTTTTTTTTTGTAAATTCAATGTTTATTAAAACTGATAAACATTTAGATAATAAGATGTTTTCCATCTATATACGTATTTACTTTTGGATTTTAATTTAGTATTGGAGCGACCGCATTTACAAGCACGCACGAAATAAACGAGTTTACACAAATTAATCAAGGTATTTATAAATATTTTTGACTGATAAATAAAAGAATTCAGTTTTAATAATATTTGATTATTTTACTGTTGCGAACGGTTTGTGTATTCTATAGTATTTAACGATACTAGAATATAATTTTTATTTTTGTTTAAATACAACAACATATCATAATAAAATCATTAGCAAAAAGGATGTTTTCATTTTCTTTTTCTTTATTTTACAAGTGAGATTCGTATAAAGGGGCATAATTTAGCGAACCTTGTGTATATGTGATTAGCCACGTGAAGACTCAGCGAATGTAGCTTTTCTCGCTTCGGCGCAAAGTAAAGACGCCTGTTAAATATTCATGCGAGCCGGCACACGCGGAAGAAGCTTAAGCTTGTAAACGCTGAGTGACTCGACGCTATACGCGACGCGGTGAGCGGGGGAACGGGTATTTCCTTTAATTGATAATCCGCCTATCAGCGTCGGGGCTTTGTTCGGGCCTCGGGAGAAAGTTCGGCTAGCTCGGTAGTGATTTCGGAAGTTCACTAATCACGGTCTATTATAACTTGAGATTCTTTTCTGTTTTGGGATTTCGTTAAGTAGTGTGTACTAGGTTCGTTAGATGGAGTTGAGATTATGAATTATTAAATTGCTTTGTTATTTTTCATAATATAAATGAAAAATTGTTTTTAGAGTTGCGTATGGGAGTCTAATTAAATAGAGTGTAACAGATAAAGTAGCAAAGGCACTTGAGGTGAAGTTTGGTGAACTTTTTGGACAGGAAAGCACTGAGCCAGCAGTACACTTTTGAGGTCGTGACACCACGCATAGATAACTTCCTAAGTTCTCATGTTGATACTTGACTTCACTTCGTTTAGTTATAGAACTAAAGTGCATGTCAGCAGACACGAGCTTACTACATTAAGGTTTTTTTCGAAAGGATAAAATAACAAAATTGATTATGACTTATTGAAAATGAAAATGGCTTTGAATATGATAGATTTTTTTTTTTTAAACGAATAAAATTATTTTAATTTATAATTTATTTTTTTCTAACCATCCTTAACTACAAGAGAAATTTATCATTATGGATATTGATTGTCTGTTTAACTGCAGATCAACCGAATAAGACAAATTTTTTGATTTATTTAACATTCTATTAATTTTTACTTTTCATCTATTTAAGATCTGAGAAGCTACTTCATATTAATTGCCCAGGATTCGTATTCTGACTAATTATTGAACGTGGAAGCTTCTATGAAAATTACTAAATTAAGTTTACTTTCTACGATAGCGTTAAGACAAGCAAAACGTAAATCGCTGAATCAGGAAATTTTTACTGAAATTTGCTTTCGAGCCAATCATATTACTGTAAGATAATGGAATTAAGCGAAAACCATTATAGCCGTTAAATATCATAGTTATAAACCTATATTTGTTCTAATTAATTAAATGTTCAAATAATAATCTTTAATTTTATTAGTATTCATTCTAAATTTTTATTTACGCAGAAAAAAAGATAACAAAGATATAATTGTTTTGCGTCAGTAAAATTTACTTGGGGACAAATATATTTAAGTTTTGTGATGAAAAAAACTATTATAAAAAACTGTTAGAAAAAACAAATAAAAGTAAACGAGAAAATCTTTAAATTTTGTTGGTGTATTAAACTGGTTAGGTTTTTAATCGAATTCATGTGTTTTTCCGTAGCAATTAATTAGAATAAACTTTATTTGATATTTATACTATAATCCTAACAACTTATTAATGGAGAACTAAGCATTGTGGACGGATCTTATGTGTTTGAATTATCTATGGTCTGTACGTCAAGTAAATTGGATGTTTGTACACAGTCGGATATGTACATTCCAACTCTGAGATGAACCGCTAGTGTGGGACGTGCACCGCGATTTCTCAAACGAATCTGTCTGCGTTTTCTCGTCCTTTTCGTCAGTTTGAATATAGAGCGAGAAAAGGGAAAATGTGAAATGTTGTATTCTGATAGGTTACGTGTATAGATTTTGTGCCCAGCGCAGACGTGTAATAAAAGAGTCCACTATAAATGGCGGTCTTTCATATTAGAAAAAGTCTCCATTTTATGTCTGTTGTATAATCAAAGAAGCGATTAATAATATTTACCACTAATATTTGCAAAGTTATAGAATAAGAAGAACTGTTTTTTTTCAAAGAAGAGATCAAACTGAAGAAAATGGACAATATTTTTCATTGTACCAGTAAAGACTTTTTGTAAGTGTATGGAACAAATATGTTAAAATATTCATTTAAATAATTCCAGCATGCAAAACTCAATCATTACAAGACACTAATTCCGTTCTATGGAGAAGTGATCTTTGTTCAAACAGAAACTCTACCGCAAGTTTGTCAAACAAGAAATGCCTCATGGTTATTAGTCGTTCCTTGGTGGCACTGAGGAATTCTTGCTTGTTAATATTACAAGAAAATAAATTTAATCTCTGGAATTTATGTCTCACGAACCAGAAAGCGCTTGCATTCACGCTAATGAATTTTTATTCTAGTACCTGGGTTCTTAAGAATTTATGATGGATGACACTTTAAAACAGCTTATATTTTTCCAATATGGTATTAGCCAGAATTCTGACATTTTATTTTCATGCGAAAGATTTGTGCCTGATGAAGTTTTTTGTCACTTTCATTTCAATCTAATTAAAATAGTTTTATAAATAATAATTGCCTGTAAAAATATTGTAACAATTATAATTGAGTATAGAGCCGGTCATACTTAGACTAATTAAATGTCGTAACTTGGAAATACAGATCGAGTGAATAACAGGGTTACGAGAAAAATGCAGTCTCAGCACACAGCTTCTTCGAACCTTTAGAAATCCCCCCCCCCCTCTCTCTCACTCTCTCACTTCTTCCTCCCTCCAGGAACTTTATCCGCGCAATTTCCCAACACTTTCGAAAACTTACATCGTCGATCCTCAATCCTCTCTCCGCCCAATGCAATCGCTTTATGCGCATGCCGAGACACATTCCCTCGTCTCTCTCTCTCACTCTCTTTCTGTCTCTCTTTTTCCAGTACGCTGCCGCTGCGCTTTTGTATACTGGCGAAAGAAGAGAGAAAGAGCGAGTAGGAGGCGTCGTTAAAGCCGCCGCAGGGGCAATTGTCGGTAAAACGCCGAGGCCCTCTCGAGACGACGACGACGCCGGCGACGCAGCGCAAGGGCGCGGGAATCGTCTCGATTTAGTTGCCGGGCGGCGTCGCGAGGGAGGCCCGGGACATCTGCACATATACCTATATAGGGTTGACAAGAGCGCTGTACCGCCGCGGTATAGTTTTTGGATGCTTTGTTTAACTTTCCTTTCGGGCCGAGAAGGGTTAAGATGGTGCTTGGACTGGACGTATTTTTATAAAAGGTCGGTGGTTCAATCACTTATGTGGTGGATACTTAAAAGGAAAAGGTGCTGAAACTTGTGAGAATGAAAAGGAATACTTATGTTTTATGCGTTGAAAAATATTTGATTTGTCATAAACGATTACAATATACTTTTATTGATTAACTTTGTTTTGTTAACACGTGTAAGTAATGAAATAATATAAGCTAATTCATAGAATTTTTGTCGAATTTAATATTATTTTGAAGCATAAAGCAACGCTAGAGCTACAGCTATTAAAACTTGAATGGAGGATGTTATCAAATATAATATGGGAAATCGATGGAATGAAGCGGTTTATCGTTTACGTTTGTACAGTTTTTATTTTTCCATTCTGAGAATTTTCCATTACTTTATTATTCGGCTTTATTATGAAGGGCTTAAAAATAAATTAATCTTAAATCCTATTCGCTCTAAATATGAATAAGGGAAAAGTCGCTCCCTAGTACGAAAAAGAATCTATTAATACTTTAGTAAATATTCACTTATTAAAGCAGTGAAATAAAATTTTTACTGCGTAATAAGTGAATATTCACTAGAAAATCAGTTGATTTGTTTTATTATTCGCATCACTTATACATATTTACAATTCCACGACGAAAAAGCACTTTTATAAAATTGATGTTGTAGAACCGTGTAGGAGTATACCATATTCAAAAGGGAATTGTATTAAAAATCCAATAATTTATTTATAATAACGTTTCAGTTTGTATATTGAAAAAAAAATTTTTTTTTAATTTTTATACCAAAAGTTAATAAACCTTTTATTTTTTCAAAGGTAATAAAACAAGTATCTTTTTGGTAAACGTTTTGAAATTGGATTTTCCGTCATACAATTTTTTCCAGCCCACACTTGGTTGGTTACAGTCCACTTTATTATTTTCAGTGAAAATTCACCGTCTGCTCTCGGCACTCATTTCAGTGCCTTTATTTCGCAAATTTTATCATTTGTAAAAATTTCATTTCAATAAATCCGGCTTAGCCCGCTCAAGCGCAGGGGCTTAATACACCGCACGCACCGAATCATAATTTCGACTTTTTCGGCCTCATTATTCGAAAATCAAAAAAACCAATGATTTAAGCTGCAAAAACTCTACCCGTTTTAAAATATTAATTAACCGCTGCAAAGCCTGTGAGCATATTGTTGTCCCAGGTCCCAAGGATTGAACTGGCAGCAGCTTTCGGCGTTTATTCGAACAGCGTTGTTGCACCGCGACGCAGCACAACAGAGGGGGAGAAAAAAAACATAAAAGGAATGCACACAATCATATACCTATAGTGCGCCAGACCCGCGTAAATATGAAATCCGCGCATTACGCGGGAAAATGCAAGAAATAAAGGGGAGGGGAAAAAGCCTAGCGACCCCCGAAAAAAAAGTGTAGAGGAGGAACGGAAAAAAGAAAAAAGGGGAGA
>JAPYZP010001006.1:0-19049 GCA_030522985.1 Torymus sinensis | reverse complement strand
TATATAAAAATAATCGTAACAATTTTTGTTACATTCATTAAATTGGATTGTAAGCTAAAAAAAATAATCGTGAGTTTTAAAAATATTCAATATTACGAACCATCGTATGTAGCTGAAAAAATATTAAATAATTTCTTAATTTTTGTACATAGAATGGTATCATAAAATGGTTTGCTACAAGAACTTATATTTGATTTTGCAATTAGAAAAAGACATATAAGGAGTAAGTAACTAATGGAAATACAAATTTAAAACTACTTTGAATATAGAAGATAATAATAGTATTTGTTGTCAAATATAAGTTCACGTGTTCAGGATTTGTAAACTGTATACTTAAAATCAATATGAACCTTGCACCGTCCATTACGAGATTTATAATAAAAAGAACCCGTTATGGAAAAATTTCCACCTTCATAAATGTATATTAAATTTGAATTTACTTTATTTTAACAGCTTTTTTTTATAAGAATATATTTTTTCCATGTCTGCAAGTTCAGTAGAAAGTCGCAGATTTCGACCGTATTTCGAAAAAGCGAGAGATAATATTATTATTTTCTGTTAAAGCTTTAGGGGGAGATAATGTTACTATTCGCCGCTAAAGTAAAGCTATAGGCAGAGATAACGTTATTGTTCCCCGGGCTAGCGAGGAATAATATATATTAAGGTGGTTCCTGTCACAAAATTAACGTTAAATGTAACATTTTTTTTCAACTTCTTTTTCGCATATTACAATATGAGTGATGATGTAATTGAAATGAAGGGTACTTGAACAAAAGAACAACATTTTTTAAAACCAAATATAATTCATGATAAACAAGATATCGTCATCTAAACAAAATTTAACAAAAGACAGGAATCTTTTTTATTTTTTATCCGTCTTCAATTTTAAAGGTCTCAATTTGTTACATTTGCAATTTCAGGGTAAAGTTTCGATATGAAAATTAAAAGATTATCAATACCTGTAATGTTACATACAATTTGTTAACAAGAATTCATAAGTTTTTGATAAACAATTGTATGTACCTTTACAGGTATCGATAATTTTTTTATTTTCATATCAGTACCTCATCCCGAAATTAGAAATGTAACAAAATGAGACCTTCAAAATTGAAATCGGATAGCAATTTTCACTAATGTTTAGTGGTTTTTTCACTAATTCAACTTTAGAGAGGACTATAACTTCACCATAGTGGAATCCGGGAAAAACGAAAAAGTAAAATTCATTATAAGCTGCAGACGGTAGCGGGATTGCTTTTGCAAAAAGACAGTGAAATCGAATTTTACAAGTTAGTATTAAATTTGTTTCCCTCATTTGCTTTGTCATCATCACGAAGCTCATACTATGTATACATAATAACTTTAGAGAGTATACTCATTAAAGTTTAATTAGTGAAAATTTTGTCCACCTATTAAAATAGTGGAAAAAACTACTAATTTATTAGTGAATATATTCACTATTTTATTCAGTTTATGCACATTTCGATATCATATTCTGAGCTTAAAAAATATTTTTTTTTTTTAATAAATTTGTTCTTCGTCATTGAAATTAGGAAAGCAACAATCGCGCATATTCAAAGAATATATTTATATAAAGAATACGGAATAAAAGTTAATATTAATTTTTCGTATACAAAAAGGTGAGTGTTATTGAGAAGAGCGAAAGAAGTTTGTCGAACTTTACCTACGCCTTTTGGATCCTCCGTTGAGAAGCCGCGCTTAAAAACATTTGGGACACCCCACTCTGTTGCTATGAGGGTGTCGTGATGGGGCTGATACCAAAAGTCGTAGCCAAATTTAGCCTTCTTATCGCCCTTGACCCACGTCCCCGTGACCTCGAGGCTCTTGCTATCGATGCAGAGGAAGTCGCCGAGCGCGTCGCCGTTCGGCTTGCCCAGGGTCGAGATCATGATCTCGCCGGTGGGCGAACAGTGCGACGTGTGTGGCGTCGCCACGCCGTGTTTGTGCATCTCCTCGGGCTCCAGAATCTGCGGGTTAGAATACACGGCGGGTATACACGATGATGGGAACATCATTTTCATGAGTCAACATAATATACATCATGGCGCGTGCATGCGTGTGTACGCACTGTGCCGCCGTTATGCGCGCTACCACGTGGGAATTGCGGCGAACGTGTCTATAGTGCAATCGTGTAGACGTGTTATTGCTAAATTGTTTACCGACGAGCGAGGGAAATACTACCTTTTTCGTGAAGGCCGAATGTGGGTTATGGCCGCTTTAATTATGGTGTGTGTGAGTTTAATGTAAGTATTTAATAACGAGAAAACCGTTTGTTAGATGTACTTGAAATATAGATTTCTCAGTTTATTTCTTTTATTAATACCTTTATATTTTATATAATTTTTTTTTTCATATTACTCATAAAAAGTGAGTCACAAGAGTGTTGCTCTAATCTAGACGTATATAAATAAAGGTAATACATTTTTGAAAGTAAAAAGGTATATTGTCAACAAAAAATTAAAACTTTATTAATTTTCTAATCTTGGCCAATCTCTATCAGGTTTTCTAAAAAATGATCAAAACCTTTGTTCATTTTAAAATAAATATTCGAACTTATTCTTCGAATTTACACATCACGCGTGTATAAACATGAAACTTCAATAAGTAAATTTATTATTAATATGTCGTTTAGTGAATTTAACAATATACTTACAGATAAAAAAAGATTATACGTTTCATCTTTTAACAGCTGCAAGGTATATTAATCCCGATCGTAAAAGGCAGCGATAAGCGTCACAACCACTAATTCGAAAACTATCCGTAAGCGCAAACAGCGATAGGGCCAGCGTGGGGTAATATAGATAAGTATCGAACCTTCTTGATTTTCGGTTCCCTCTCATCCGACACGTCGACGAAGTAGATCCGGTCGGACATGAGGCAGGGCAGCACGAGGGTGTCGCGCTTGGCGCCTGGCTGGCCGTGGCAGCTGCTGCATATGTTCCAGCCGCTGTGATGCAGCTCGTCGCCTACCTCCCGCATTCGCAGCTTGTGGATTATCTGATGGAAATATCAGAAAGGACAAACACTTGTGAGCGTCAAAGCTGCTTTTTCCGGCAACAGAGGCGCGGAGCATTATGTGCGCTAATGTGGGACGTTCGCATGAAAGTGGAGCCAGGGAGAGAAATAGAGATGTGTAATAGGGTAGCCAGAGGGTAGCGGAAAGTGTAGGAGATGTAAGCACTGAGGGAAAAAATTATGAGCGCCGGGGTCCCGAAGCGGCCTAGTCGGAAGAAAAGGGGAGTGTCGAATGATAATGGAGTACCTATGAGAATCTGATTAGCTTATAGAACTAAATGAAATTTAATATACCTATATGAAAAAACTTAAAATGAAATACATTTGTGTTTCTTATGTCGTCACGTATCGCACTTACGCAATTGGATTGTAAACATCATTTTTGCAACAGTGAGCGCAAAATTAGTATTTTATGCATCGGTATCGAGGAGTAAAACACTATATTTTTAAACAGTAAGCGTAAAAATTGATTTTACACATTGCGTAAATAGTGTCGCTTTCAATCTCATCAGTACAAATGCTAAGTAGAATGCTAGCACATTTGCTAAGTACTTGCTGAGACTACGGTGAACCACACGCTTTCGGAAAAATCTAAAGTCATCTATCGTAAATGTTATAATGATTTTCGTGAATGGATAAATAAATGTTTTTCAATTCATGTTTTAATGAATTATTTTAGTTTAATTAATTTAACCAGGGTCTGCGGCCCTGGACCCGCGCCTCCGCCTCACTTCCATAAATAATTTGGTGGTTTCACGGGATTTTTATATTTTTATTTAAATAATAACTTCTATTTATAATGTATAAAATTTTATGCACACTGTTGCAAAAAATAACGTAAGTATGTAACGAGGGCGCACGATTTACACCCTTGTGTTGATCAGTCAGTGCACAAGGGTGTAAAATCGCATCTTATATTACGCCCATGTTGCATAATATACTATTTCTTCAGTAATTGCGAGCAAAAAAGTCTAGATAGCATTCGTGGAATCTCGTAGTACATTTCGTACTATTAAAATCATTAAATGTGACGAAGAGCACTGGGGATTTCAATTTAAGTGAGCATCATTTTAGTTTTTTGTACACATTTTAAACTAACGAGTTAATAAAAAAACTGTAGATATAGCTTTCGCATACAATCGCGACTGTAATACAAATTAATTTAAAATTACGCAATGTTAGTCGATACCGATTATGATATAGGCTCTAATAATTAATAGAAAGAGATTCAGATTACGCATAAATACTATTTTATTGAATGCGTATTAAATTTATTTAAAAGATTATTATTTTATAACTTTTTTCCATTAATTTCTGTAGTTAATAGTTTTCTGCAATACGAAGAAGTATTTTAATAAAAATCTTCTAATTTAAATAATGTTGCATCAGTCAATTTAACTATAAATTGTTTCAGCATTTTAGTTATAAATGTTTCTCATCAACTTTTATTTAAACTTAATTACATTTTATGAAAGTATTCGTATTTTAACAATTTGAGTATTTTTAAGTTTAAAAGTATATTAAATTTATCAATTTGAATTTATTAAATTTTATTACATTTCATTTACGATCCTCTTAGCACATTTTACTTCCCAAGTTACGTTTGAACGGAAAACATACAAACAGGAGCTGCTCGTGCCCTACTTCCAAGGTTTTTTAATTATCAATATCGGCAGATATTCTCTAGAGGTTCAACCATTTTCTAAAAGAAAAAGTTTGTAGTTTTGTGTTAAAATATAAAGTATAAAGGAAGATTAAATTTTACTTATTTTATAAAATAATTTATAATATATATTCTTCGAACTTCTGTTTTTCTATTTTATTAATATACTTTTACTTTCATTAATTGTAAAATGTTGCATTAAAAATTCATAAAATAATTTTAAAATGTTGGCAAAACTGATTTTTTTAATTAATAAAATGTTAAAATACAATACTTCCAAAATGATCAACACATTTTTTATTTATGGTATGTTATTTGTATCTTATACGACCGAAACTCTTAAAGCACTTCAGAAATTTCAATTTCTCTATAAATAAAATTTATATAACACAACGGATGCCGCACGTAGTTTGAAAATGTGAACAGCCTCATGCACCTATATAGGCAGAGAGACGGATGAACAAATAATAGAGATAAAAAGAAATTTTATGAATATATGCGAGACGGTATGATATTACCGCGTTCTGCTATCGATGGTCTTCTGAACGCACCTGACAGTAAGTGGGACTCGTGGGGTCGACATCGACGGTCGCCAAAACATCTGGTTTGTGTTGATCAGTGTGAATGCAGTTGACGTAGAGGATTTTCTCGCGCGGCCCATGCAGCATTGCATCGCGCGGGCTTGGATAGCCAGGGCCGCAGCTCGCGTTCCCTGTAACAAATAGTTACGTTTGCATTTTTGGACGTATAAATTATCGCTATGTAAATTATCTTTTCCTTATTCAACTATTAAATCAATAAGTAAATATCAATAAGGAATAGGTGTCCACAAAGACCTAAATAAGTCGATATCTTAATGTGTCAAAATAATCATGCTAAAATAAACTGAAAGCAACTGGAAGAAAATTTAAGGTGGATCCGGCGAATAAGCGAAGTCGATAAATAAGATAAAAGAAAAATACCTACCGAGAGTACGAATTTTAACTTTTTTTTTATTTTTCTCAAGTAGGGTCACCAGGTGAACTACCGAGGAAAAAATTACTATAAACAAAAATTTACTGTTCATTTGACAAAAAAAATATTGGTGCCCCCCCCCTCGAGCCCAGCACGATGGAGCCACCTTAATTAAAGCTTTGATTCGTTTAAAATATTGATTTCTCAGAAAGTTTTAAGCAATAAAAGACATTAAGAAAATAGTTAACAATTTCTCTTATTTGCTATGGATTTGTCAGTTATTGCTTGTATCTTTCTGTAGAATCAATATTTTCAAGCAAGTTAAAGCTTAAAGCTTTTTCTGTCTTCTTTTATTTATTTTTGCATGATTATTCTGACACATAGAGGTATTGACTTATTTAGACTTCCGTCGACATCTATTTCTCATAGATTTCGAAAAACTTTCCTATCTTTGTCACTAGAGTCTATTAGATAAAATTCTAAAACAGGGAACAGGGGTTATATTCTGTGGTATTTAAATAACATCCTGAAATTTTAGTTATAAGTCCATGATCTATAGAGGTGAGAAGCTCTCTTTGTTAGTGTCATATGCATTTATTTCCTCAACTCCTGCGTTGGATAAGTTTTCCATTTGATTACAAATTAATAAATGTTGATAAACATTCAAAAAAAGGTGTAATTCGTCGGAAATGTAAATATGAAAAAAGAATAAAAATGATTTTTAGTAAATTCTTACTAAATTTACTTGTTTTAATTTCAGTATATCTTACAGTAAAAACTAGAGTTTATTTGAAATCTAATTTCAAATAAATTTGAAAAGTTAAAATTACTTTTAAAAAAAGGAGAATCTATTTTTTCAAAATGAGATTCAAATGAAAATTCTCCTTTTTAGGCACGACCGCTTTTCGGGAGAGCCTTATAGTTTCGCCAGGGCGAAAATTGTAACACTTCAAATCCTGAAAATTTACAACATAAAAACTATTTTCCATCCAAAATTTATGCCTGTACGTATGCATGTTATCAAGTTTCCAGATTATCTCAATGAATTATTCATAGGTCCAAACGAGCTTTGGCGCAGATACTCGTCTAATTATAAGTAACTGACAGTTCTTATAATACCGAGCGGAATCGATTGACAAATAAAAGAACACCAAAGCAAATAAAAAAATTTGAAGAAATCGATTTTTGAATATACGGTGAGCAAAATTAACTTTAAGTCAGAAACAATAAATGTATCTGCTAAAACTAATTAGAACACGTCTTTTTACATTGAAAATATTTTCTACGAACAAGATTTGGCAAAACAAAAGCGAAAAAACCGCTAAAAACATACAAAAAAAAGTCGTTTTTTTGCTATTGCTTTACAATTACTTTATAGGATTTCATTTCACACAAAAATGTTAAATGTAAAAGTTATATAGTGTCACGTAGGTTCTTTATTATTAGGAGAGAGGGTCTCGCGGCGGCTTACTCCCGACTGACGAGGGCGTAAAAAGTAGAAACTACATTTCAGAAAAAGTAGATACTCCATACACTTTAAAGCTATTTTAACACATCACACCATAAAGTCGATCTTACGTTACTAAAAAGTAGATTCTACATTTCTTTAAAGCTGTTTCTAATACAGATAATTATGAAAGTAAAATTAACTTGACATTTTACATTTAAATTAACTGTGTAAAATGTAGAATTTATTGTTTATTCTTTAGTTGCTTAACTTTCTACTGATTAGATATTTACCTTAGACGAGATTGTATTGTTGTGAAAGGTATTTCTAAATATTGTGCTAATGAAATGATTTAATTTTAGAAACCTTCTTTGCTATTCAACTCCCACAGTTCTTGTACCTATTATTTTTCAAACTTTTAATTTTTATTACTTTTACAGAAAAGATAATTCTGAATTTGATTGATTTTTACTCGTTTTAAAATTACGGTATAAGAAGAAAGGAAAACAAGGTAAAAGGCACTCGTTTAAATTTATTGTAACAAAAATAAAACAACTTTAGAAAATATTTATTTTCATTACAGCAGTGAAATTTGTAATTACAATATGTCTACAAATTCTATTTTACTGACAAATCATAACCACGCCCGAAGAAACTGGAATGCGACTTGACATGCTCCTTGTGCAACGTTAT
This sequence comes from Torymus sinensis, assembly GCA_030522985.1. Lineage (NCBI taxonomy): Eukaryota > Metazoa > Arthropoda > Insecta > Hymenoptera > Torymidae > Torymus > Torymus sinensis. The sequence continues at coordinate 11,259 of JAPYZP010001006.1, read as the reverse complement.
TTGATAGTTCAAGTATATAGGTATTGGTGTTTAAAATCAATTTAGAATTTTCTTTAGTTTATTATTTACGTTAATTAGACAAATACTTTGTTATAGAGAAACTTATAGAATGAAATTATTTTTCATTGTTTTTAGATTTTCTTTTCACAAAAGAATAACAAATTAATCAAAAGAAATGTTTTGTCTCAACATGTTTTTTCGAAACTATATTCTGGAAACATGATAAGTTCTTATCTAAAAGAGAGAGAGTTGATTGTGACTGTGTAAACTGCAATATAATACTTCAGCAATCTGAATTTTAATGTATAGACAGTTATATTTTTTGTATGTGTAGAATTACAGTTGCAGTGATTATGTAAATTAAAAGAATTAAATTTCCTGCTTTATTTCTGAGTAAGCTGTACCTTATACTCGGTAAGCTATTATTACGTTATAACTGTAGTTACACAGTATAATTGACATTTAATTTCCTAAATAGTACTATACTTAAGGTAACCTTTGATATATATTATTTTATAGCTGTGTATATCATTTCTTATGATTAAATACTATCTTTACAAAGACATTTTAATATTGCAGAGTGAACATTTTGAGTGCAACATTGAGTGTGATTTAAATTCGATGCAATTCGAAGTAAACCATTAATAATTTATCTAATTCTGGAAACAGAATTGAATATTTATAAGTTTCCTTTGCAATTGCAACATGCCTAACGTATGAACACTTTCAGTCTCCATAAGTACATGTATATATGACTCGGGTAAATAAATTTTTCGTATCCTAACAATAACATTTTTCGTGAAACTTCAACGTACGCCACAAACTCAGTGAATTTAACAGGTACAAATCGAATTCAAATCGATAGATTTCCGTTTTCCAATCTAATAATCACATTGCTGATTGATGCAGTTTCAACAAGTATTTTTTATAGTCACGGCTCAATTTCGCGTCAGCAAAAAGTGCGTCATTAAGCATACAAATACCGCTCATTAATCTCTAGATAATTCCATCTCATCGAAATCGCAGGTTCTCGAATGCATACAGACATACACAGTTACCCAACGGTTGCGTAAAGTCCTATAATACGTGTCGACAACATGACAGCGTCTAGGTATGGTAAAAAAAGAAAAATAATACCCACACACATGCGCAAAGGCAGGCGCCGGTGAAAAAAGGCGCAAAATCCCTAACTGGAGATCAGGCTCGCGTGCATTCCCGCAGATGCAATCGCAGCTAATGCACAAGGCCCATTTATGCTGCTGCGCGTACATAGACACTGGCAGCTAATGACTCCGGCGCACATATTATATCCATATTATTCCCTTCGCCGCGAACGGCGACTGCATATATAGCCACGAGCAATACTTATAAGCGCGAAAAATGTACTCACTTTCACACATGGTGTCTGTCCCCGGGACTAGCTTAGTGCGTGCTCTCTCCCCTGCGACGACGGTGGCGGCGGCGGCGGTGTGCAGCGATCAGGTGTTGCACGCACAGTAGTAAGTATAACGCTCGGTACGTCCCTATCCAGTGGTCTCGACCGAACTGCCGACTGCTGGAGTCCGCGAACCGGCTTATAGTTGCGGCTCTGCTGCTCCGTCAGTGTTTGCTGATACGATACTTGCGAAGTTGCGAGGCTCTCCTCTCTCTCTCTCTCTCTCTCTCTCGCTCTCTCTCTTTCTGTGTGAGTGTGTGTGCTACCCGCCCGGCGCACGTACGACTTTGTGCCATTGACCTTGAGTCCGCTAAACCTATACGCGAGCCTCTATACTTAGCAGATTGCTGTGCGTGTCTGTGTGCATGTATACGTGCGTGTCTGCATGGATGTAGGGGAGCGTCGTGCAGATATTCGTCATATTTTTCACGGATGAAAGTGCCAGGCTGTGCTGGTTTCAATTGTTTTACCAACAATAAAAGATTTTTTTTTAGATTCTAATACCAGAACGACAAGGGGCACTTTTATTATTAAGTATACATTTGTACTTGTCCGTCGTGCTTGTGCACTGTTCAATAGTTTTAAATAGTCTTATGTGTTTAAATTAACGAGAAGTTTTGTATCTGTTACAATACCTAATAATGACTCAATCATGAATGAGGATCATGTAATTAATTAATTAATTCACAGAACATAAAATACTGAGAGTTAAAAAAAAATATAATAGAAATAGAAAAAAAAGTATTGTAGTTTCAGATTTAAAAATATTTTCGTAAATACTTACAGAGCACGTAAACAAGTTTTTAAAGAAGTGATAACCTATCTCGTTAAGGCATATACTCCATGAATAAATTTAAGAAATAATACCAACAAATTTTTATAACATTTCAATATCATAATAAATTAATTTATTTAAATAAATAGTATTTATAATCTGTAAAATAAGGAATAAATAAGGAAATAACAAAAGGGAAAGATATTGATTATCAAACACTCTATGTATACATATTATACTTTATTATAATTTATAGTTAATGATTTTTACAAGACATGTTGTTTGTATGATTTATTCATTAATGCCCTAGACAAAAGTGCATTCTGTAACATATGTGTAGTCTATAATGAAGAAATCGACATGGTATCTGTATTAGTAAGTTTTATAAATAAACTTTAAACAATAGTTTAGTTCGTTTAAATTGTTATTCGTTAACTTTCAATAAAAGTACCCAACTTCTTTTCTCACAGTTTCCTATCTGTTTTATAGCAAATAGGACAAATTTCAATAGAATCGTTGAAAATAAATTAGATATGTTTATTTTGGCCCTCTTCAGATTGATTTAATTTTTCAAAATATACGAAAAACGTTCGATAATTGTACATATCCATACTTTTTCTGGTCTGTGATTAGTATATTGGACCCCGAATGGAGGAATACATTTACCAACGTCACAGGGTGATTGTCTAATTTACCTTATATCACCTTTCTTTTGTCACTTAATAATTAGGTATTTTGCATCCGTCCTTAACATTTTTACAGTGGAAAAATAATTGCTTCATAGCTTTTTGAATACATTCAGCGGTATATTTTTAAATTAGAGATATATCCGTATTCCAGCGTTCTTCATTTTTTTTGCCCTTTTATAGTAGCGCTCAACTCTGTTACCTTCACAGACACTCGCATTGTTCCCCTGTATTTTAATATTTCTCGACACTACCTTGAGCCAAGGTCTTGTACATAAGTTTTTTTTTAATTTTTATATAATCTAAATTTTATCAAAAAGAAAAAAGTGTAGTTCCATGTACTATTCATAGATGAAAAATATTTGTTTTTTTAATTCAAAATAAAATGTAATATTGTGTTTTTTAAATTATGAAGTGAATATATCATATACTTGTATATATGTGTGCGCGTGCGTGTCTATGTGCAGGCGCATTTTTGGATTACTCTTTAAAATACAATCACGTAATAAAAGTGATCTTTTCAAAAATGTATTCGAAAGATTCATGATAAATAAAAATATATCAGGAATACGCTATCACAATTGGATTAATATAATTATAAATCACATTCCGTTTACGGCACGAAAGTAGTAAAAAGTATTTATGGCATTAAAAATAATTTTACTATCAGTAAAAAATTCGTATATATTTTGGCACACAGCATTGTAAAAAATATAAATTGTAGTATGTTTTATATATAAAATCGATGTACTAATTAAAATTCATGTATATACTTAAGATATGTAAAATCATGATTGAATTCATCAAGCACCAGAAGTGATTATAATGCATCTTAATTTAATATATAACAGTAACATTTTTTTTTGCAACAAAGAAAATTTTATTAAAATTCTGTGTTTTTTATTTGACCGCTTCTGTTACAAGTGAAAAACAAAGTATTTAGAAAGTTATAACTTTTTATATTTTACTTCTTCATTGTTAAAACATTTATAATAAGTGTTTTCAGAATATATGTATAATAAGATCATTGGTAATTATGGAAATAATATTAAGTAGGTAATAATTTATCAATAAAAATAGTCAATATTTTAATATTTCAAAATAATCTACTAACAGTGTAATAGAAATATTTTCATGTTCCCGTATACTGCTTATATATCACATTTTTTAGTGTAAGTGATAATATAATAATTTTTTATCGTATAAAGTTCAACTTACGTTTATACTTTTAGAATTTTCAAGTTCGCTTGTATTTATTATATTTTGATTAGTTTCAAAACAATCATGTAAAATGCTCATTATAAAAGTAATATAGAAATTACAAATTTAATGCGATGATTCAATAATATTATAGTGTTATATAATAATTTAAATATGTAAGAATTTTGGTAATAGAATAAATTTATAAAATAATAGTGTATCTACATAATTTCATTACAGATTGGTGTAGTTTTTCAGTATTTAAATATTACTTAAAACACCTGCCGTTATATTAAAGTAAGAAAAATAAGATATCATAATTTATAAGACAGTCAAAAAACTAAATAATAATAAAAAAAAGTAAATAAATAAATTTAAGAGTATATAAAATTTCAGTTATATATATTTACGAATAGTTAATATTTTTGGTATTTCAGTACTTGTCAAAAGTATATCTATAAAATTTATTTATCTAAAATGGTTCTAAAAAGTTTATGATAGAATAGTATAACTACTTATTCATGTTTTGTAGTAAGTACAGTAGAAATTGAATAAATGACCTTACAAGTTTCGAAAACAGTAAAATGATAACGGAAAAGTCAAATCAAGTTTGTTTTGTATAAAACTGACGTGTTATACGATTTTTATTGGTATAAAAATGTCTGTTACTTTGTGTATTTAATGTATAATATTTGGCAGTATAACTTAATGCATCACACTCTTTCTAATTTGCAAACTGATTAGAATGCCATGACTCTTAGCTTAAAAGTAATACCATTATTTTTAGAATAATCATTTTAGGATACTAAACTGTATAAAAAAATTTGCGCTCTTTCATGTAGAGCTGCGTAACTTGTTTTATTACAATTTTATACCATCTGCATATCGTTCAATATTAAAATAATTGATCATTAGAAAAGTCATCATGTATAATAAATAATAAACCTAAATAGAAAAAATTTTTCCTCGTGAAAATAAAATTATTTAATAATCTGTATGTTGTAAATTCTTATAACAAGTTAGACAAATTTAGGCTAAATACAATATTTATACCCAATCTCAAAAAGTAATAGAACTATTTCTTGCTATGTTAATTAATGACTGTAACAGTAAATAAATTTGAATGTTTTTAGTAAATTCCTTTGTTTTTGTTTGTAAAAAAATGTATTTTTCAGAATGCTATCCAAAATACTATGTAATTACAAGTTATTTATATTTATATAAATAGCAGTAGTTTTTCTTATTAAAACAGTGTGCTCCCGTCGTCATGAAAATGATTTTAATTTTACTCTATTATATCAAACAATTATCTACGTTTCAAATTACCGATCTGCTAAATCTTGTGTTCTGAAAACATTTGTATATCACTAATATTCCCTACGTAAAATATGCAAGTGAGTATACATACACTCTTAAAAATTATGTGTAAAATATGAATCCTGTGTAATTTAAATTTTGTGTAAAATTTTACACTAAATCTTTAAGAGTGCAGTGAATAAATAATAACTACTAAATCTAGAAGTCTTGGCTGTGAATTCGTATTATTTTAATACTATTTTGCAGAATACTTATAAAAGAAAATTCATAAATAGGCAAATTTTTTTTTGAGAAGTTATTTGAATAACGTTGATCATGAGTACGATAAATTTTATATAAATATGATTAAGCGCCATTCAATAAATATGGTTTTGAACACTATCGTAAAATGAAATTTCACGAACACTCACATTGTACCTCCGCACAATTTCCGTGCTTCACAGTTTAATTTACCGCCTCATTCACTAACTCTCACCTTTTCGCGAACGTTTAAACGCCAACTCTCAGTCCCAGTATCCTTCCCGGATTCTGTCACGTGAGCCGGGCCTCCTTCGCCTTCTCCTCGGCCGCTTTTCTCGTCGGCGCCTTCGTGGTCTTCCTCCTTCGCGTGCCCTTCTCCCTGAAGAAGGCGCAGGCCAGGAGGTTCTGCCTGCGGACTGCCGTGAGCTGACCTAGCCGCGTCTTGGCGACGGCGGCGCGCGCCGCGATGTCGTCGAGGCCGGCCTCGATGCGGTCCAGGCCCTCGCTCACGTTGGCCAGCACCTCGTAGATGAGGTTGCGTCGGCTGCGCGCCGTCTCCTCGAGCGCGCCCAGCCGCCTGCGAGCCAGGAGACACAGCAGCACGATCGCGGCGGCGAGGCTCAGCGCCAGCAGGCCTCGCTGCAGCAGCAGTGACGTCGACGTAGACATGATGCCGATGACCCTGATGACGTCGACAGCGTACTTGTCACAGGCGAATGACCGCTCATCGCACGTACCTTTTTCCTCGCGGCTTCTTTGCTATCTTTTTGCCTTTTATTGATAACGTATTATTAGATTACGTAGGAATTGCATAGACCGCTCAATGCTATGTTTATTGAATATGTTAATCGATTATTGTTACGTTTCATTGCTTTTCTCGGTTGCTACTGCTATCGTTTAGAATTGCCAGTGTGAAGCGGAAACTAATTTTTTATTCCCATCTCGACGTCATACCCTTTTTTACAGCTACACTTATTAAATCTAGTTTAGAATTCACTGTATGATATCATACACAAATATGCAAACTGTAGCAACTACCGATGCAATACAAATTTACAGACTTCTAGCTATAGCAAAACGTTCTATTTCTGTATTTGAAAGTCCCTTGGTTTACATTATTCTTAATAAACAATCTCTTACAATTTTTGCAAGACCAAGGCTTTACGTAAATTCCTAGTGCAGCAGTCTAATATTGAGCAGTATGTCGTACTGTGTAACCTTTTACCGGCTTTTTTTTTATTATATCACGGAACTCTGTAATACTATGAACGGTAAAAAGAAGTGAACAGCATTTATCAGTAATCTGGTACATAAACTACAAGTCAAATCGATTTGATATAAAAATGAAATCGATATCTATTTGCTAAAACTCAGTATCTATCAATATGTTGAGCACCAGCGTTTCCTTGAAAATTCTTTAAATATTCATGTAACAATACGATTCGAGTTTCGCGATGTTTAGTTCTGTATTTTACGTTTCAAATACACCACGATAGGAAGGAGATGGATTTGAATTTAATATATGAACCAATCTATATGTGCGCATGTACTACGTTATTAGTCAGATTACTAATTTAGAAGCTAATATCACTCAATCAACGCGCTATATAAGCTTTCAATTAATATTACATCGCCTGAAATAATGATTCTCTTATGCATAATACGATATATCCGTTTAATTATAATTTTTAAGAACACATTGTAGTAGAACTATTTTAAACGATACTTTCATTATCGACTACTCAACACATATTACTATAGCTATACTATTTATCCAACCGCATTGGCACCGCAGCTATTTTCTCATTAATTCGTACCTGACCACGTATTCTCCCGTCGGCTTATAATGTCACCCAATTCCCGTTCAGACACTTTTACATGTAATACACGACAAATATTTTTATCAAAATATATACGAGTGTACAATTTCAGTATGCCTCCTATCTTTGCAAATCAATGATTCCAGAGCTCTGCGGAGCGCAATATCCACTTGTTACGCCCGCGCAAACGAGAGAGTAATCTTCCCTCTCTCTCTCTTTGGCCCCAGCGTCGAAAATCCGCAGTAAATGCAACCCAGTTCCCGTATCTCTCTTCGTATTATTTCCGGAACGCTCTCGAAGCAGCTCGAAGCGGCTTTTTTACTTCGAAGGCGCGCGCGGCACAGTTTCGCGAGCTCACGAGCGAGAGCGAAAACGTCGTTCAGCCGGATGATTTAGTGGTTGCTCGCTGCTGGGGCCTGTGGCAGCTATGCTCCTCGTAGCCGTGCTCTTCGTCGTCGTCTTGGCTTCTCGGCTCCGTTTTCGTCTATTATTACGCAGCCAGTGGCACGATGAGGCGTGAGACGCGCGGCCGGCGGTTCGACGCATTATCTTCCTCTTTTCCTCCTTCTTCTTCGCCTCCTGCGTCTCTTTTCGCGCGCTACTCGCAGCCCCTTTTGCCTCTCGCGTCTCACTTCTGGGGCCGCTGACGGGTCCCGTCATTGGACGATGGCTGGAGGAAGTCGTTACCGGAGGGCAGGCTCATTTCGTCGGATGTTGCTCTTGCTACTGTGGACGTGGATAGTTTCCGAGGCGAGAATGAAAAGAGAAAAGAAAAATATTTTGTGAATTTGTAAGTTGGCAATGTAGAGGTGGAAGAAAAAGCGCTACAACAGTATAGATTATAGTAGCAGAAATGCCAAATAATTAGAGAAAATATGAATCATTTATATTATTTCGATCTAAAAATTTAATATAGAGTAACTAAATATACTTTATTTCTAACATATGTACATTTGTATATTTCAAATATATGTATAAATTTGTATTTGTAAAAATATTAGCTGCTGAAGTGAAATTGAATCTAAATTCTTACTACTTCTCGGTTTTTGCAACGAACGTTCCACATTGTTATGCTTCATAGTTTGTCATTTTATACTACTATGAATTATTGATGCACAGAAGGCAGTGAACTTTTGCTCAATTAATTCGAAAAATTTTTAATAATAGTCGTACAGAAAGTTAAAATTTATAATCCTGTGGTCCATAGATAATACAGTTTTAAAATGTTGTCGTTTTATTACAAACAAGTAAATCGTTTCTAACTATATTAGCGAGTCTGCATTCTCAAAGAAACAAAGAATACGTATTTTACCATTTTCTCTCGCCGTTTTGCACCAGAATAACAAAAAAGACATGGATAGAATATGCATGTATAACAAAATACCGCAATAATTTTCATGAACTTTTAATAGAACAGATTAATAAAAAAAAATTTTGATTTTGTTTTCGCTTTATTCAGAAACTTATATCATTCGATTGGTTTCAAAATTGAACTTGGCCTACCTCTGGATAGCTTCGTATATCCGTAAAATTTTAAATATGCTTTTGATTGTGCGTTATGCGTGATATAAAATTTTATCACATACATACGTTATACATACGTGTATGTCTTTAAAATCTTATTTTTCGATTAAGGAACCTCGAAAACATTGAAAAATATCAAAATTTTTATTTTATTGTAATTGAATTTAATATAAAGATTACCTAATTGGGTGTTGAAACTTTTTCCTTGTTAAAAATGCATCAAACTTTAGTTTTATATAAAAAAAGATAAATAAAATATTGATATCATTCGAAATTCTTACTATATCCCTTCGAAAATTTATGTCTTACAGTAAATATAAGTCTAAATTACTTAAAATAACGCGCGATTATAAGTTTCGCATTTATTTAAAAAGCTTTTTCTTTGAGATACCAAGATTACAGATAAACAACCTTGATAATATATTCATATTATTTCTTTATTTGTTATTAATATAGAAAAAGAACATCTAGTTTTATAAATAATAAAAATTAATTTTCATAGCTATCTTACGTTAGGGGTGTATAAATTATATTAACTAAATTTGTTAACTAAATTGATACTTTGTTTATGATAGGGATTGCTTAATATTCATATTATTAATGGAAAAGTAGTTATGTTAATTTACAATAAAATTAGATAAAATCAAAATATATTATTATATGGACTGATATCCTGGTGGAAATTGCATAAAAAATTAGCTATTTATAAGCAGAAATTCGTTCATTTCGTCGAAATCAGTAAATTAGATTCCGTATAATTTCTATCTGTATAAAAATCTTTATTAATAATAATCTACTAATAGAAAATTGTAGTAAATAATGGTTTATTTTCTGATTGTAACGTAATAATTTTTTAACCTTATAAAAATATTTGTACTACACTTTCATTAATTATATGATTTGCGATTTAAAGCATTTAAAAAAATCTGTTTAAAATATGGTTTTGAGACACATAAAAATATAGTTACATTAAACGAATCATTTATTAAAATTTTATTTTAATAAATATGTTTCCCCTCAAAATTATCTTATTGCGTTTTTCAAAGAACTTATTTAACAGTACAGCAATATTACGAGAGGTTTCTGACCATCTATTGGATACGTGTACTGCGAAATATGAGAAAATAATTAAAAATGATTTTTAATGATGACAGAGTATACAAATGTTTTTATTTTAAAATTAAAGTTAACAAGTATTATTGGATTGCGTTATTAATTATTATTAATTAAGTATCGAAAATAATCATTTTTGGAGATGAGAGGTGCAAACTGAGCCGGGATGCGTTGTTACGTTTGGTTGGGATCATGTTTCATTGCGTATATCAGACGAGCTGTATAAGACAGATGGTTGATACACAGTATTAAATTCAACACTTTTATATAGTTTCATCCGAGCTTATTATATTACACAAAATATTTCTCAGCAAGTGGTTATGAGGTCACATAGCTATTCTCTTAAAATGTATGTTTATTTAGATAACAGTGCCGAACCAATTTTTGCTTTTATTTGGGTTTTTAATTATATAGTAAAACTTTTACAAAGAAAACATTAGAAGAAAGTATTACAAATTTTTAATATCGATATTAGATTATTCTGAGAATGTAAGAGTATCACGGCCACTCTGCAGCACATTAAACGAAACATTAAATCTCCCTACTTACACAGGACGTTGTACTCTGAAAGCTTAGGTATTTATCCTCAAACTAGCGCACACCGAGATATGCTTATGATGTTACTTTTGTATACGTTACGTTTTATTTAACAAGTACATTAACAGTTTTTAACAAGCAGATTTTTCAATTATCAACTTTTGTGAATTTTCGCATTTATTTTATGAAAGGCATTTATAGTCGAGGCGCTATTAAAAGCTAGTTGATTTATTTTTTCACACACATCACACACTTAATTATGTTTATAAAGCGAGGAATTATCAAATCCGTAGTTTTATCTCGTCGAACGAAGATCTTCCTCTCCAGTTAAAAGCCTGCACACTTCACTTTTCCTGCGCGTATAAGTATCGACCAATGGCACCGCTCGGCATCCTGCAAGCGCTCGTACAGTGACCCCTCGCACTCCTGCGCGTCATCTCGCATCCCCCGTAACACACATCCCTCCTCTTCCCGTCCATTCAGTGCGCGCGCCATCCGCGAGGGAGAGAGAATCAAAGTCGAGGAAAAAAAAAAACAGTCGACGGAGGGAAGCGTGCGTCGGTTGCAGCGCGTACGGAGGCTACAGCACTCACCTGCGTTACCGGGTCCGAT
>JAPYZP010001005.1:0-19950 GCA_030522985.1 Torymus sinensis | reverse complement strand
ATAATAAGATAAAACCATTGCCGGAGGTGTGCTTTAAGTTTGAATTTTTGGGTTTTTTCATCCACACTTAGGGGCAAAATCCTGTAGAATTCGACATATAGCAACGCTACTGGACCATAAAGAATAACGTTTTTCTAAAAATATCTATTCATCATATAGGAACCGTGCCCCCGCACCTACTCATCGCGCCAAATGACGAAACGACACGCGACCGCATCGGAAAACAACCAAAAACCCCACGAAAAACGTATTATGTATATGCACCGACCGAGAGGCGGCAGAAAAAGAAAGACCCAGAAACACGAAACAACGCTATATACTCTCCGTCCTCTCTCTCTCTCCCCACGTATAATACACCTCTCCCCCTACACACACACACACATACACGCGCGGGAGAAGTCAATTTCCGCGCGCGTGATGGAGCCGGGCGCTGCAGGAACCGTCGGAGCTTCCGGCGGACATGTTGGCCGCCCGCTCTCGCAGGGAGGGAGAGAGAGAGAGCTCTTACGTGTTCCAGAGAACTCACCTTGTACCCACACACACACACGTATATCGGGCGCACGTGTAGAATGCTGCTGCTGGACTAACCCCGGCTCTCCGGACGAGTGGCTCCGCTAATGCGGCTCGGGGGTTGCCCTCCTCTCTGCTGCTGCTGCTACTGCTGCCTCCCCCCACCCTTCGTGTATATATATACATACACGTTGTCTTTCTCTTTCTGCGCGTTACTTTAGCCCGATGTATATATACTACACCTACACACGTGAGAGCTGGAGCACTTGGGAAAATTGTCGTTTCGGGAGATATCGCGCGCGGGAGGTTTAGATAGGGTCATTCTATTTTCGGGGCATATAAAAGAGGGGATGTGTATAGGAGGCGCGCGGGGTCGTCGGATGGTGTGGGCGGTCGCGGCGGGTTTGTTTTTTTTCTTTTTTGTTTTTTTTTTTTTTTTTTTTTTTTTTTTTTTTTTTTTTTTTTAAAGCCAGTGTATATTGTGAGGAGAAAAGTCGTCGGTTCGAGCTTGATGAAATATTAAGTTGTTTACTTGTTGTTCGATAATGGATGTACGGCGACAGCGAGCGGCGGTGGTGTTGCGGTTTCTCCCCGCGGCCGGGGTTGAGGCTGGATTATTGTGCTCGATTTTATTAATGCTTTATATAAGGGAATTGCATTTTGCGTATATTGTTATTTATGATCATGGTATACATTTTTTAAGTGAGAGATGAAATTTTAACATTTTTGTACCCTACTTTTTTTTTAACGAACAAACATGTATACTTGACCTATAATAGGCATTTGAAGGAATTGTTAGACTAAAAAGATGAAAATATCAAAATGGATCTATACCAACGGATCGATAAAAATCGCTTTTATTTCATATCTATACCTAAACTGCGATACATTTTCGAAAGCAAAAAAGCTACTAAAATCTAAACTTCAATTCCATCCATATAGGTAAGTATATATATCACCGCGCGCTTCAATAATCTCCGGTACCATCAAACCGCAAACAGCTCTCGCCATTGCCTTCCATATCTCGCCGGTTATCTCCCTCTCATATCATCTCCTCCATTCCCTCTCTCTCGTCTCCCTCCCCTCGCTTCCTCCGTCGCCACCTTCATCCACGCGCTCTATACCTATACACAGCAGCAGGGTTGCCGGCCGCCGCCGTGGCGTCCGTCCGTCCGGGCGGAAGACGAGCTGGCCTCGCGCGGCGCAGACTCTCTCCCTCTCTCCTCGGAGGGGAAACGGAACGAGAGAAACGAGGGAGAGAGAGAGAGAGAAAGAGAGGCGCAGCATGAGCGTACTTACTGTGGCCAGGTATTGACCCGTTGCCGCTGCTGGCTGCGCGCGGGCGAGCCTCCCTGGGACTGGGCTGCTCTGTTACCAGGCAACGCGCGCCCGCGTATATACACACACACACCTACACGTATAGGTATATACGCGTGAAACCTTGGAGATCTGACTTTAGCGCGCGCGGAGAGTGCTGCCTCTCTGCGAGCGGTCGCCGCTGACTGTCCCTCCTCTCTCTCTCTCTCTCTCTCTCTCGCGTGCGCGCGCTATATAAGTATAGCTGCAGAGAGAGAGAGAGAGAGAGAGAGAGCACAAGCTACTGTCGGTGCTGTGTACGTAAGGTGTGTGTATGTATGTATATATATGTGCTGCGGAGGTGAGCGAGCGCGCGCTATGCGGAGAGTTCGAGCGGAATCGTATCCTGCGGATGAGGGGGGAAATGCTGCAGCGGTTGCATGTTTTTGGCTTTGGCTGCTCGTGCTGTATATACGTATATACAGTTTCGTGGGAGAGGGAATTGAATCTTGAGGGGGATTGCCGTGGGAGATATATGAGCTGATTGCGCGGTCATTTGGAAAACCATTTATGTGTACGGACAATTGTAAGATGATGTGCGGGAATGGTTTGATGTCGCGTTTTTCTTCTTAGCAATAGTTTTGGTCCAGGTATTACAATTTAAAAGTTTATTCAAACAGTTTAAATTATACGGTAATAACGTAATTTCGATCAGTTAAGTAATGACATTATTAACTTATTCAGTTTTTAATACTCAAACTCAAGAATTTAATTTTGAAAATTCAAGCATATTAAATTTTGACGCCTATTCTATGTATAAACCAATGAAATGATAGTCAACAATAACCAATAAAAACAGTCTTATCGGGATGATAGATTTCATGCATCATGTTTTAAGAGAGGACAACTGTATCTCTGACAATAAGACTCAGCGCATTTATACCAAAAATGTGTCCTTTCAAACACTTGACCAATACACAATTCCCCTACGTGACGTAAACCGAACCCTATTAGCCAAACACCCTCAATTATCTAGCCATCGTTAACGGTACCATCATCGATCTCCTTCCAAAGGCAAACCAAACATCCCATATCCTCGAGGAAGAAAAAAACAACCCAGACTCAAATATCGTCTCGCCTATTCGCCCGCGGCGCTCACGCACACACGCGCCGAGGGATTCATCATCATTATCACGCGGACGCGCGCGGGAAACGTCGATGTTCACGCTACTGAGCGCGCTCACTTGTGCGCAGGCGCGCGTATAGAGGAAATCGACTTTTGGATCATCATCCCGGGCGGCACGTGCCACGTGTGCTGTATAATAAGTGTAGTGTGGAAGACATACACCTGCGACCTTTCGTCACCTGCACGATGAGAGAGGAAAATTAATACGGCGAGGTACGCTTTTCGGTCTTTGGTGAGGGTCGACACGGGAGGTTGTGGATGAAGGAAATTCGAGGATGTAGAATGTGCTAAATGAGGGATCAATGGTGTGGTCGAGTCGACTAGCTGATGATGGTTGTTTAGGTATAGGTATAAATTAGATTTGATGACTGTAGAGTTGTTTGAGTGGTATCAGGAGAGCTTTTTAAGATAGATTAGAAACAAGAATATGATATGGTACATTTTCAGGTAAATACTATATCAAACGCAGAGAATATTTTTCAAATAATGGACAGACCTTTATTCTCTTCTCCATTTTCGATAGCACGAAATATAATTTCAGTATACGAAAGAATGCGTACATTTTCAAGGGCAGTAAGAGATAAATATCTCACTCATCTCGTTCTTAGCTCAACAAAACCATCTCGAAAGCACAGGCCAGCCAAGAACTCCCAAATCTACCGCCATTCCAAATTCACGTAATATACTATTCCAGCCGCGTAAAAATCTTGCACGTGCCGCCCGGTACTACACGTATATCCCCCTCACCGAAACTCCATTACTCGCTCGATATATATTCCCGCGGACCTACTCCCATCAAACTTTCACCATCGCTATCATCATCATCATCATCATCGCTAGCGACATTCATCATCGCCCATGTCACTCGCTCGCGCGAACTCCAATCGCGCAAAGTAGACTCTCTCTCTCTCGCTCTCTCGGCCTTCCGTCAAATAACATCCACTATCTTTCTCTCTCGCTCGCTCGCTAGCTCGCTCGTCGGCCTCGGCGATTATTATATGAATAATAAATCGGCCCCAGAGCCTCGGAAACGCCTCGCTCGCTCGCTCGTGGAGAGAGAGAGAAAGAGAGGCGAGGGTGCGGTTGTGGCTGGCGTTGCCTGGATACCGAACAACCACCCACGCGGAGGCTTTCTCTCTCTCTCTTTCTCTCATCCTATATAGATACACACAGGATGGCGGCGGAGGTGGTGGGAGGAGAGGTGGCCGCCGCCGCCGCGCGCACGACGCTGGTCCTCTCTTTCTCTCCCGGGAGTAAATTCAGCCGGTGGCGCGGAGCTCCGACCGATCAATACTCTCTTCTGGCGAGAGGGAGAGAGAGAAGGTTGGCTCGTCTTTCTCGCTCACGCCAACGCCGTTCCTCTTCATCTCTCCTTATCGCGTTATCGCCAGCTCGCTCGGACTTTCGCCTCTCTCCGCCGCCTCTTCTCTCCCTCTCTCGCTTCTCTCGCTTTTTGCGCGCGCGGACGAGTCTATATATGTACCACGGCTGTTGTAGCAGTATGCGTCTTTCGGCTTCGCGAATTTATGGCTTCACCGCTGGAGAGTGGATTTTTGAGCGCTGTAATCGTATTTGGGACTGATTTGTAATGTCGCGCTGAGGTATATAAAGTTCTGGATACATGAATTAATATATTAATATTTTACTGACTATAAAGAGGGAATAAGGGCACGGAGGAATGTTATTAAGCTAATAAGGTTTAAGTAATTTGTATAGTGAATCAATTATCAGAGATAAGATCTTATCTCGGTGAAAATATTAACGGTTGATAAATTTTTCATTAATGCTGGATCTACTTTATATCATCCTTGGTACTATAATTATCATGATTTTATTCGTTTTACTGTTGTCTCGGAAAATAATATACAGAAAAGAGCTGGACAATAATTATCTAGATTGGCTATAATATAGACCGATTAAAATGAAACTGAAAAACGAAAATAACTTTGCACATCTTGTTAATTAAGAAAAACTAAATGACACAATACGACGTAAAAAGTTTGTTTTATTTACACTATTCTCTTAATTCGTTTTTGATGAAGGTTAATCTCATTCGAAATCCATTTGGCGCGAGTCGCTATAAAATTTTCAACAAAACGTCTTTTTCGGGAAAGGCGTGTATTCATTCTTTGAGCTAAAGACAAATGGCAATATTTATTAATTTACAGTAAAAATAAATTCAATTAGAGAAGTATCACGTGTATTACATTAATATCGCTAAATATTCGATGAATGTAGAGGCTCTCCGGGGAAGAATCGTGTCAATAGATTTGAGGCGTGATCTACACCATTTTTTTTTATTTGAATAATTGAGCTATACGTATTCTACTGGTGGAAATCGATTCGATTAATTGCCTATAATAATATCGCGGTCCACTTTATAGTTGAGATATAAATACAATTTTCTTAATTAAAAAAAGTTATTTTTTAGAGCAGACAGAATGAAAACTATATTAAAAGCTATTATATAAGCCATTTTAATTTAGCTTGACGCTTAATTTAATTTTATATACAGAATACGATGGAGAACAACGGATGGCAAAGATGATTGATAAAAATCTAGAAATGAAAAAGATACGAAGAAAATAGTAAAATATTGGTAAATATATGTATAGTTGACCGCAAGCTCCGACATCCTCTTAATTAAAATACCACCTTACATTAAAATACTCGCAGCCATTCTTCAGTACCAAAGACCATCACCAAAATAACCACCATACGCATGTCAAGCCCCAGGCCATAATCGACGACTTGGAGCGGCTCTTGGACAAATCCATCAACCCCCGTAGCGGTAATAACCCTATCTCTCGCAGTTCTCTCCACCCTCGGCGCTATCGCTACCTAATATCGCGCGGCTTTCGCCGGTCTCGGCTAATTCACTCGTCGCCACCCCTCCCTATAAACCTCCTCCTCATCCGAACCACGGCGACTCGAAGCGTTCGTGGAAACCGTTCCGACGCCTTCCATACCGAGAACCGCCGCTGCAGTATTAAAGGAAGCTACGGCGCCATTACTGCGGCTATATCCTTCTCTCTCGGGGCGGGTAGCGAGGGGGCGGACGCGGCTGCAGCGCAAGCCAGTCGGAGATGAGGGAGAGAGTGGTACGCTGCAGGGAGAGAAAAAAAGAGAGCAGAGCAGACGCGCGCAGATTGCAGGAGAGAACGAGGGGAGCGCCCTGCGGCGGCCGGCGTAGCTACATAATGGATGGAAATGGCCTGCGCGGGAGAGAGAGAGAGAGAGTGGAAGGGACGCGGAGGGGAATAGTCGATGCTGCGCTGCTGCTTCTGCGCCTTTGTGTGTCTGTGTATGTGTGGGTAGAGGAAGGTTGTACAGCGGGATTGGATTTGATTTTCTTTGTGGTTCGGAGAGCTGTGGTTGCGTGTTACCGGTGAATTGTAGCAGAGTGCTAATTGTTTCGAGTTTGAATGTCACTTGCCGGAGTTATCGGGCTCGATCTATGTTTTATTATGCGCGCAATGGTGTTTATATACATACATATTGTGAGCAGGATTTCGTGCGCCTTGGGTGTATGCACACATAGTGTAGGTGGCTTTAACATGATTCGTGTGTCAATCTGGGATAGATTAGTTTGCTGTGGTATCTTGATGTATATAGAAAAACGATATCGTATTATTAGTTGAAAATCACTGAATACTTTATACATCGACGACTAAAATGTTTGGTATATTAGTCTGATTATTGTTTTGGGCTCTTTCACTGTTGTGGAACTAGAGTGAATACGAAGATAACTGAAAGATTTATTACGAAAACGTACATTAAGCGAAGTAGTTCTGAAAAATAGCTTTTTCTCGAATATGCTTGATGAGTGGGAAGTTGAAAAAAACTACTTTAAACAAAATTTAGCTTCGAAGTACTTGCACACTCCGCAGTAATTTCAGCTGAAATTTTTGCGAATTTCCTCAAGTCACGCTATAAGGCGTCTCTTCTCACCATTCTACATTTATATATTGTCTCATTACTGATTTATTAGCGCATCATTAGAACAAATCGATACCGGTCGTTTTAACTTTATTACATCAAATAAGAGAACAAGTTTAAATTAATTTAATCTAAAAATAAAGTTGTTTCTATTCCAATCAAACTATGACTATTCGCACATAAAATAATAATGTTTCTTATAAAACAATGTGTTTATTCTGTACCCCCCGTCATATTTACATTGACATTCCAATTAGTATTATACGATATATTCCAAACAAAACCATCTCCCCACAGCCGAAAAATCCTCTGACAACCATGACAATAACCATATACCCGTGCCTCCGACCTCATTGTCCTACCTCCATTTGTATACCTATATATAATAATGTACACACATCGACAGCCGCACCGCCGACAGAAATTAGAGCGAAATAGCTCGCCACATAGGAGCGAGAGAAGAGCTGCCCATTAAGGTATAAATGCGCGCGCTTCTATTGGTCGAGAGAGCGGAAGTAGCTCCGACGCGCCGAACTCGCGCTCGCCTCTGAATTATGATTATTGCCGATTATAATGACGATGAGAGAGACCATACACACACACACACATGTAGGGGCATTGCCTCGATTACGCCATACCGTAATAATCTCTATCTGAGAGAGAAAGAGAGTTTCATTTATTTTACAAACAGATGTCCCTGAATGCCCGGCTGCACTTTATCGTGCGGGAGCTACGGAAGAGAAATAATTGGAGCGAGCTGTCGGTAGGTATATCGACGACGGAGAAAGTAAAGGGTTTTTGTCGGGGTGTAAATATGGAAAGAAGCGAGGCGGGGAACATCATTTGCGATGCGTTGATGGTGTGTGTGTGTCGCGCGGCTGATGAAAATTTAACGAAAATGGATTTCAAATGCGATTAGCGGAGCTATTGTGATGTATCTGGCGGGTGAGTGAGTATTGGGTTATCAATTATTGGCGACTGGTATAATGTAGATTTACGAGAACAGGTTCGTGACGAAGTGTATTTTTAATAGTCTAGATGACATAAACAATGACAATATTAGCCATGTACACGCATCATCTTCATGCTACTCTATCTACCATAGTACTCTACCTATTATCTAGCTATGACATAACGAAGCCGCCAACGACAAACAATTATATACCCTCTCGCGCAGCTATTACTCCGCGGGTCTCGTCGCAACAAATCAGGGAAACACATCAGGGGAAAGTAGAGGGCGTGCACACACCGTCGTGTCCCTCGTCGCAGAAGCGAGAAAAAAGAGAAAAGAAACGCGCGGAGAGCCGTAAATTGAAGAAAAAAAAGGCTTGCATAACTTTCTTCACGACAAGTCACTTATACCATATCCACTCGCAAGAAGACAAAAGAGTCCACTCAGAGGTGAGAGCTCCGTGTCTCTCTCCTTACCTCATCCTAGCCACTGCCGCTGCTGCTGCTCAGCTCCTGAGGCCTTGAGAGCTCTCTCCCTCGCGCGCGCTCTTCTCTCCAGCCTTGCGGAACGAGCGAGCGCGCACAGTCCGCGGCATTGTTCTCCACTGCCGCAGAACAAATACTAATCCTGCTAACCCACGCTCCTTTTCTATCTCCCGGAGATACATACGTACGTACCTATATACGTACGTGCGTATACGCGCGAGGTAGTAGACCAGTTCCCACGCGTACCTACACACATACGCAGGCGCTCTGGTCGGCATTACACGCACGTGTCTACGTATATATACGCCGATGTACCGGTTTCGCGCGCTCACGATTATACCCCGAGCGAGCGGGCAATCTTATCTCTCTCTCTCTCTCGCTCGCTCGCGACACGGCTCGAGAATATGAGAGCGAGTGTGTGTATGCGTGCGCTAACGCGAGGAGAGGAGAGAGAGAGAGCGAGTGGTCGCCGCACCGAGGTTAAGCCTTTCCGGGATACACGCTGATTAGGGCGCGCGGGCGGCCCCCCCGACGACGTGCGCGCGCGCGCGCGGCCGAGTGATTAGATTTCGCGCGAGGAGGTGTGGGTGTGCGTATGTGGAGAGAGGTTGTAAGATGCGCGAGGGGGAGAAAAAACGATGTTTTCTGGGGGCTTTCTGCCGTTGTTCGCAATTAGGGATGACATTGGAGGTTAATGAAGAATGGCGATACGAAGATCTGTCGATTAAGATAATTGCCTTGTCTTTGTCGCGGTTGCGAGTTACGTCGCGTATTGGAGCGGTGGAACAAAACATCTATTTTTTTTATAATATTGTATATTTAAGTTTTTCTTTTACAATTTTGGTTGAGGAATGATGGTATTTTTTTTGGAGAATTGAGAGACAAATTTTAAATTTCAAAAAATTAATTATTTTAAATAAGAAATAGATCGTAATCTTACAGACACGTAGAAAATGTTAGAATTCGTAGACAATTTAATCGTACATTTAAAAAAAAGAGACGTTAAAGCCTGTAATTTTATTTTAATCCACATCTATCTTTTCCATCTTGATACACACACAGGCTGCACGAAACGTATACCATCATCAGAACGCAGACTCAGCAGCAGCAGCAGCGACTCGGCTATACAGTAGCCGAGCTTCTTAATCGTTTGAGGAAGTAAATCGCGAGAGAGACGACCTTGGCGACTCGGAGAACTGCGCCCGCGCTTAGAAAGAATGGGAAAGAGAGAGAGAGAAACGTGCCGTAGTGTCCTCGGTCGTCTCAAATTATAGGCCGCGAGCAAGAGAGCCGGTCGAAACAGACGGAGACTGGACGAGTCCACGCGAGTGCTTAGATGGTAGCTATATAAAGGACGAGTATAAATGTGTCTGTGGGAGGTATTTTTGTAATTTATGCCGAGAAGTTATACTGTAATTTGTTTGAGAATTTTTTTAACGGACGAAGCTTTTGGGACTTGAATTACTTGATTAAAAGTAAAAAGATTTTTGTTTCTTAGAATTTTACGGATTTTGCTATAAATATTAAAATTTTAATCACCGTTAGAAAAAATAATAAAAAATTAGCTAAAAAAATGAGTTATCCGTTTTACTATTTTTCTATCGCGTGTAAAAAAAAGTCTAGGCTAAGTCTGGACCAAGTCTGGACCAAGTCTAGATAAGAAAGTCTGACTGGTCGGACGATTCCATACTTTTACCCAGACCTTTCATTTGTGTATCAGAAGTCTCGGAAAAGTATCAAGACTTTCTCCAAGACCTCTTACCAGACGTTATATTCGGCCATGAAGTCAAAAAATGCCCAGACTTGAGCCTAGACTTACCGCAAAACATTTTCTCCAGCATGAGAAGTCTTGGAAATGCTCCGAGACTTTATTCAGTACTTTATGCCAAACTTGTCTTCCAAATTAGGAATGTTCAAAATACTTATAAATGACAAGTGTTACTAATTTTTTCATAGACCTTTTTACCTTGACCAATCAGTCTGGCATAAAGTATTTTTCATTCAATGTAGAGAAAATTTTGATTGAAAAATAGGGCCACTCGTGACTTTTACAAAAAATCATAAAAATAACAATCGATATAATGTGAGAATATTCTTCTTTGTATATATAATTTTCTTTCTCCATTGATATCATTTTTCGATAAATCTTAAAGAAACTACCATCCTAACTCTGCTCCAAATATAACGAAGCTATTATATGTATATACATCAAATCTAAACCTCCTTCGTAAAATAACTCGACTCGAGACCTCTCCTCATCGCGCCGAGCCTCCCGGCAATTAAAACTCTTTAATCTGCAGATTTCGCATCGCCGACTATAGCCCACAGATACGCACACACACGTTTCTTTTCCTGCAGGCGCGCTGCGCTGCGCTCGGCTCATTAGCGACATTCCGCATCGCTCTGCACCGGCTGACTCATCAGTA
This sequence comes from Torymus sinensis, assembly GCA_030522985.1. NCBI lineage: Eukaryota > Metazoa > Arthropoda > Insecta > Hymenoptera > Torymidae > Torymus > Torymus sinensis. The sequence goes on along the minus strand of JAPYZP010001005.1, from coordinate 9,156 downwards.
ACGCGTACCTCCGACAGCGCGTCTCGCTCTCGGTATGCATGTGTCTGTGTGTATATATATATATGTATACGTGCACGGAGGCGCGCCGTTCGGATTTCGATCCTTATATACCTTCGTCACCGTGAGCTATTATTCTTCCTCTGAATTGAGATTCGTCTTTTTTTCGCCCGTCGCGTGTCGCGCGCGATCTGCGTTCTTGTTTCTCGTGTAAGAGGAGGAGGTGGAGTTGGAACGTGCAAGATTGGCTACGTGGTGGAAATGAGTATTGTTCGCTTGAAAATATATACTTACTCGGCCGCTGTCGAAATGCCTTTTTCTTCTCGCTGCGAATCTCTGCAGAATGGGAAATAATATTTGCCGGCAGGTTTGCTGCGTACATATCTTGGAAATAATGGCTAGTATTTTAGATTATTGTATTAGGGTTACAGGTATTGTATTCTTGAGGCGGCAATTACATAATCAGATTATGTATGTTGTGGTTAAATCGAAGATCTCATTGTTTATGAAAAAAAGGCTGGAAAAAGATTTACGTATTGGATATCTATTGGACGGTATCGGAATCATTCTTATGGTCAGGACTATAACTATTTAATAATTGCTGTCTTTGATAGCAACTTACATCTATAAGAAATAGCTTATACCAACGAATTCTTACAATTTTAGGATTGATTATCAATCAGTCGATAATTTTGGTACAGTTAATTTACAGTTACACTTACTTAAAATAGATCTAAATATTGTTGAAATATTTCAACAACAAATTGAACTATATATCTATTTGTAAAAATATTAGGATACATTTGTTAATTCTGCAAAGACAACAGCGTTTAACAAAACAAAGTAGGTTCCTGCAAAATTGAATAATACATTACATAATGTCAGAGAGTAAAAGAAACGCCTCTTGTAAAGTAGTAAAATTTCAGGGGAGAGCATCATTGTAGCTCTGAGAACCAAAAAAAACTAGATTGTTTCTGGCGCGCTGCGGACGAGTCGCGTGACTCTCGAGTTTAAATAATTCACAGCGCTCTCCTCTCTCGATGGCAGAAAACAAGCTGCTCTGGCTTCACTGCCTTAAAAATAGCCGTGGCCATTTCAAATTCCAAATGTTCTAGCGACGAGAATATTAAAATTTTTAATTGCTTCATTATCGTGCGTCACGTATATAACACTTATCGTAATGCGAACCTAAAGATAACGGTGTTAAAATTTTAATTTATAAAAATTCATTTTACCATTGAAAAAATTCTTTCATCTGTCTGCCCAAAGTACAAATATATGTCATTCGTCTGGAAAAATAACTCTATATCAAAAAGAATTATATCAGTAGCCATATATTATCGAAGAAAACCACAAAGCCTGACAACGATATAGAAAAGTCTACGTGTGTTCATTTTCGACGACTGTATAATATCTCCAGCAACATTTCTTATTCATATCAATTTGATATCCATCCAAAATAATATAAACAATTTTTACTCCCCAAAAGACCTTTTGACGATCGTCATCCACTCACCTCCTCAAAAGCACACCTCAACATCGATTCCCAAACCCATTATCCACCTCCCACCCAGCACCGGGACAAGAATCATCACTCATCCCTCGCCATCTCCAAAGACGTATTTTCCCACACCGTCGTCGTCCTCTCCCCGGCCCGCCGAGAACCGAACGCTATATATTCACACTCACCTCGCGCGCGCTATATCAGTCGCGACTTCCGCGCGCTTTCTGCGGTACCCACGCACACATACACACACGCACACACTCGGACAGAGACCAGCGCTGGTCGATAACGGGCTGCGCGAGCGAGCGAGCGCCGCAGACAGCCAGTGGGATGTTCATCGGACACCGTATATCCTGTTATTCGTCCTACTGGAGAGAATAACAGGCCTGCGGGGGGAAAAAAAGAAACGAAGAAAATCATAACAGCGCGAGTGAGCGACTCTTGTTCCTCCTCCTCCTCCTCCTCCTCCTGCGAGTACTACTACTACTGCGTGCAGTAAGCTGCAGCTCTCTTCCTTTTGCAATGAGCGCGTGCGGGCGAGCGATAGCCAGCGAGCGAGCATCTCTCTCTCTCTTCCTCGTGCGGTGACATGAAGGTATATATATATGTATACGCGATGTGCTCGGCTTTCGTTTTGAAAAGCGCATCCGCCTTTTCTTCCTCGCGCGGTTCATCGAGCGCGTATATACATATATACGGAGTGTCGCGAGGTGCGTTATATGCGCGGCGGGCAAGATAAACTTTCCCCGTTGCCATACGAATCTTTCGAGTCTTTTATTTTTCATGTAACGTTCTGGTGGAGAGTGTTTTTGCTCGAACTGCATTATAGTATTTTTGGAAGAAGATATTAGAAAATTAATTGTTAATCAGATTTAGATTTTGTTAATATTGCTGAAAATTTGACAATTCTTAAATGAATGAATTTTCGTCTAAACGTGGAATTCCAATGAAACTAAGACATTATCCAGTCTATAAATATTTTGAAATAAATTTTAATATGAATTTTTAAATATGGATTAATAGTATTATTTGACACTCCGTGTGTAAAGTACTACTTTTTCGCACGCTTAGATTGGAAAAATGACAAACTCACACTCGTGCCAGAATCATTTTTTCGCCTTAGTATACTATGATATATCGATATATTGAAAAGTATCAATTTCACGCAGTGCGTCAGTAGATATGCTTATTGCAATAAAGTAGTTGAGAGATTTGCTTTTCAAACCTTAAATCTATAATCATAACAAAACAAATCTTGATTTCTACCGTAAATGAAGAGCGTTTCAAAATTTAATAGCGCCAATTAACGAAGTAAACTTTAAAAGTAACATGTTAACTTACTTTAACTTTATAAGCAAAGCTCGGGAGCGAAGGATTTACTGAAGAAACGAAGTTATACTCGGCCGTAACTTTATTTAGATAAGAATCTAACCTTGATAGATAAAAAGCTTTGGTAAATGGCATTCCTGACATGTACTTATAGAATGAGAATTTCATAAAAATAAAAAAGGATCAATAATATTTTGAAATCTATTTGTAAACATTAAACAACTTAAAGTTAATAATAAACTAAGCATAAAAAACTCTATTTTCACCGAAGTTTTGATCAAGAATAACCCAAAAACGCCAATAATTAGCTATCTTTATTTAGACACAAACTTAAAAATCAATACATTCATTTATTTACATCTCATTTACTCGCAATCTTCCATTAAAAAAAAATACACACAGAGACCGAACGAAACAAAACCCGGCATTTTCTTTTATTCATAAGCACCCCTTTCCCATATATGCAATTCGATACTTATCCGTCCTCTAATGACAGCCGTTTAAATTCATCGTGAGCTAAAGCTCCGGGACGTCCAGACTCTCAGCTGATTGTGATACTCTGCCGCGATTTCATTAAATCGTCGCGATTTCCAGACGCGCGAGCGCCCACCCGGCGCACATATATAGCACCGCCGCCGTAAATCAGATCCGAGATAAGATTCGACCGGGGCCTATTAAGGCCAATTCCCATGTGTAATAAAATTCAATTCGGTGTGCGTCAAAACGTTCAAGCAGCGCATATGTGTGTATGTTTGTTGGTGTGTGTGTACGGAAACCCGAAACCGATTAACCCCCGGCGATACGCGCGACGATTATGATAATTTTCGTTAGTAAATCACGTGGCGTTTAGAAGTCGAGGATGAGAGTTGGGTATATGTAGGGTGTTGGAGAGGGATGCTGTTGACGGGGCGACCCTTCGGAGCGATCTGCTCGAGCTGATCTGTCGACGCGATCACCCTTGGGCGAGTTACGGCCGTGACGAGGAGCCCACTTTCGTCGATGGGCTCGGTATTGTCGACGTGCAGTTATAGTTTCGTCGAAAATAGATAACTGAAGGTAATAATGAAAGTTAAAGGACAGTTTATAAGATTTTACTTTGTTAAAAGTCGCGCTAGAAAAAGCTATAGAATTTCTCAAGAGAATTGAGAAACACTTCGAGTAATAATTTATTATTGAAAACTGTAGTTTTAAATAAAAATACAGTCGTTGGCAAAGGTGAAAGATTGTTAATTTTGTCAACCGTAAGGTAGCTTCACAGCGAGAATTGATCACAATAATGTTTACAATTCATTGTTTACATGATATCGTTTTTACATTATAACAAACAGAAGGTTGTAAAACAATTTGACGGTGACACCACCTTACACATATTATAATTTGCGAAACGTAATATGAAAAAGGGGTCTTGAAGTACCAAGCAAAATATTTTTCAAAGAAATTTCTTGCTAATTAAAAAAAAAAAATTATTTTGTATCCGATTTTAATTTGAAAGGACTCATTTTGTTCTTTGTACAATTTCATGTAGTGTTACCGATATGAAAATTGAAAAATTATTAAAAGCTGCAAAGTTACATCCAATTATTTATAAAATGCATGCACGAATCGAACGCAACGAAATAAACAAGTGGATGAAACTTTTATAGGTTTTAATAATTTTTCAATTTCCGTATCGCTAACACGACATGAAATTACACAAAGAACAAAATGAGCCCTTTAAAATTAAAATTGGATTAAAAATTAGCGATATTTTCTTATTGAAAATTCTTTGAAATTATTTTTTTTGTTACTTCAAGATTGTTACACATAAAAAAACAAAAGTCAATAAACCAATTTGTATGTTGTAAAATTTTTTAAATGGCAGAGATATCAAATTTCAGTATTGTTCACCAGCACTAAAAACTTAAAAAAAATTTCTACAATACCCTACCTTTAAATTTTGTATATAGAAATTAAATTCATAATAAAGCCCATTCGCAATACAATCATAGATGTAAGTACATCAAAATAATCGACTCCGACATATCCGATGACAAACAGAATCCATCAATTAAAAGCCAAACGACCCCATAAGCCCCAGGGCGTCAAGCCCTTTTAACGCGGCGTAGACGAGCCCTCGAGAGACAGATCAGCGCACAAAAACATCCCCCTCTATTCTCATCCCCGCACACAACGCGCGCCCTTCCAGCTCGTCTCCCCGGCGCAATTTCCGATACATTCACGGTGCTCCTTTACACAATGCCCACACCGGAGGACATCTCTCGCCTTTCCGGATGACATAATATACCGGCCCAAAGTCATCATCGTCGTCGTCGCCATTGTGTGCTCTTCCCACACGCCGGCGCGTGGGTATAGTGTTGCACCCCTTCGTGGATGATCTTTTTTTCTCTCTCTCTCGCTCGCGCGCGTGGGCGTGATCGTGCGTAAATATTTGCGTTGGCATACAAGTAGGCGAGAAGAGATGCGGCTGTGAGAACACGAAAATTGGGTTGATTGAGAAAGAGAGATGAGGTGGTTGGGGAGAGATATATATGTATCGAGTTCAGCCGATTAGTGAGGTTGGACTAGTGCGGATGCGGTGTGGTACATATTGCTTCAGGAAATGTACACGTGTATCGAATTGTGCGAAGCGGGATGTCGCGGGAAAATGAAGATTGTCAATTTCAAGGTTTAATAATACATGACTAATGGCTATGAGCAAGCTACTTTTCTAAAACCAACAAGTATAGATAATTTAATAATTACTGATATGTTATGATTCTGTAAAAAAAATTGTTAATGTAGACATAAAAATATATTCACATTACTTTCCGTTATAAATTCATAAAAAAATTATTGATAAAAAATTATAAAATATGGGAACTTTATTTTTATTTAAAATTAATATATAAATAAAATTAGAATTCATTATTAATGCATCATATTATATAATAAAAAAAAAATACAAATTATAAAGACAGTGGTTTGATAAAATTCTTATTGCAAATGATAAATTTGATTTTTTTATACATCTAAAGACATAAAATTATATATAACATCCGAATTATTGTACTGACAGAGATCAAATTTTGGATAAATCTTCTAATAGCTAGTAATTTCATTCAAGTATTTGTATGTACAGGTAAATGAAGCATTCAACGTGCGGTAACATTCAACATCTCTGAAACGCTTCCCCAACATCTGTGTTAACGAACGACAATAATTCTCTCTCCTCCCATCCAATTTCATCTACCGTACAACAACACCTGCAAACGAGCTCTAAAAATGTTCAACTCCCGCGTAAAACCCATGATGCCCTCGCTCTCCACCAGAAAAGATATAATATATATATACGTACCATACGCGCGCGCAATAACATCCGCGGTATATATAAGTACCTGTATACAGTGAGCGCAGCACGTCATCTGCGGCGCATCTCGCGTCTCGCGCAACTTACGAAACCATAAAAGTCCCCGTAAACGCTCATATCCATCCTTATAAATTCTCAAAAAAAAATAAAGAGCGGGAGAGTCGACTATATACTCGCAGAAGAGACCACCGATGCTCTCTCTCTCGAGTCAGCTGTGCGTACTCGCCCCGATAATAAATATCCATTAATGCTCCTCTCTTTCTGCTTCTCGTCCAGGAGAAGCTTGAGGAGAGAGAGAGAGCGAGAGAGGGGGATGTTTATCACGTCACGCACGCGGCACGCGCCGCGGCAGATGACTCGAGAAGGCGAGATCCGGCGGCAGCTGCCTCCGATGAGTCGACGATAGCCCGCGCGCGCGCCTCGCCAAGAGAGAAAGACAGACTCGGACCCGCTACAGATGTTCGCGCAGCGCAGCAAAGTTTCGCGTGCGTCTGTGTGTATAATATACCTGCGCGATTGAAAGGGAGAGGAATTAATTGCCGCCTGTTCGGTATAATTAACTAATGGGTCGCGAAGCTGCGTGATTAATTGAAGCGGAGGGAGCGAGATGGAACACGAACTGCCTTTTTCTTGCGCGTTTTCACGGAGAGAGAGATATAATATATAATTGTGCTGGCTATCGCGCGAGTGTCTTTGCGGAACGCGCTCGCGCAGATGTTGCGTGCGCGCGGCAACGGTCAGATGTGCGCGAGGTATATATAAAGGTATTAGCCGTGCGGCCTTTGTTGCTCTGGGGATATCGCTCGCGAAAGTGACGCAGAATTTCGAGATGCGAGAGCGAGTACTTATACGGCTTGTGATTATTGTTATGTAAAAAGGTACCTTTGCGACAGGTTTAAGTTAAATGCAGCTCGACGAGGGTGCGGAACAACGTGTTATTGATATGCGAGACACTTGACGGGAAATTTTGGAGTCTTCTTTGGCGAATCATGCTTTTTATGAAGGCATGCAGAATAAATTTGTCGCGTATAGGTATTTAATGACCAACTGTTGCAATTGTTGTTCAAGAAGAATGAGAAGACAATTTTATTCAATTTAAGAATAATTTATAATCATTTTAATATAGTTACTTACTTGTATAATTTCCATTGATGCAATTATAGTAATTTGTCTGTATGTTCAAAGATATATTTTAATTTATTCTGTGAACAATTCTTATATGGCTCTTTTCTTTATGACTTACTTGATCTGTTTAATCGCAATTATATTATCACCATGAAAATTAAAAAAACTACTACATCTATTGCTAGGAATATATAAGCAATATTTCCTCGCTGTACGACTACTTATCGCATTTATTTTCAGTCCATATAAATAACCATACACCTATAAATAATATATATATATATATATCCACAACCAACGCAATCAACACCTTGTATACGAAAATAAACCAATATCGATCCTTCGGAACCTCGCGCGCTAACTAATTTACCCGCAATCTGTTCGTCCGTCGCGCAACGAGCGCGCGCGCGTGCGGCACGTGCCTGAAAATAAACGACTCGCGCCCGCGGGGCTTAATGTCGTGGAGAATCGGGCCCAGGATCGAATAAAAGTCCGAGCGCCACAAAAAAAGGAGGAGAGAGAGAAAAAAGTGGAAGCGGCCAGCAGCAGCAGCATCCTTTCGCTTTCGTCTGTATATGCAGGTTCGAGGCTGTGTGTAGTACTCGGAACTGCCGAGGCAAGGCCCTCCGACCGTTTTACGCTTTTTCCTTGGATCCAGGTGTATGGTTATAATGAATGTTGACATTGTTTTCTCTTTTTATATGGTTTGTATACTTGCTGAAATTGATTTTCATTATTATTAATTATAAAATTGTCAATGGGTATTCTATATTTGTTATAAGTCTTACATTATAAAAAAAGTATAATAATTTAAAGTAAGTTAAAAAAGAACTTATATTATTAAGAAAAACCAGTAAATAATAATAATTTTAGGATCAGTTTTAGCAAATTTTAAACGGAAAAATTTATGACAAAAAAGTATACACTCAATTATAAATTGTATAAAGATAAAAAAACCGCTACCAATTCATTGGGAGATAGCTTCCTCCAAATTAATTTATCGTTCCTATATGTATAGTATATAGTTCAAATATAACATATGTTTACATTATAAAATATCATAAAATAGTCAAATATAAAATATTTTTAGGAGTTATAAAAGTTATAAGCTTTTTGTTAATAACAAAAGAACCGTGATAACTGGAACATTTTTTTTCAGAAAATATAGGTATCTTAATTCTCTTCCGAATGTTACCCATCCGATTCAAATATTTAAATCCTATCATAAAAAAAACAAGAATAAATTTTTAGAAATCCGAAAATTCGAAGTAAAATAAAAACGCGTCGCAACTAAAAAGACGTTACAACTAAAATAACATTAACTATCGCAAAAAATGACGAACCGAATAATTGTTCTCAAAAATAATTATTATACCCAAAGTATTTAATCGTGACGCTATATAATTTCCCTCATAAGGCTTTTAAAACCGAAACGCAAAGATCGCATAAATATACAATAAGCTCTAAAAAAAGCCCATACATAATTCATGCCATCTATTATCTCCCATCTATAAAGCACCCTCCTCTCGCAACCAGCGTAACCGGGGCCACAGCCGATCTCGAAGGCGGAAAGAGCGGGCGCGGAACTGGAGAAAAAAGTCACGCGCCGCAGAAGACCGAAAAGAAAAAAAAAGAGAGAGAGAAGACGAAGAAAACCGCCGTGCGCGCAGGCGTTCGCTCTCGCTCCAGCAGCAGCAGCAGCGAGACGGAGAGAGATGATCGGTTTGGCTCGTGCCGGCGGTTCCAGTTACGAGTCGGTACACGGAGAAAAATGTTCGATGAAAAATTATTAAATTATCTGTTAAAATTTACTATACTACATTGGAACAGGGGGACAGAGTTGAAATGTATTAAA
>JAPYZP010001004.1:0-19065 GCA_030522985.1 Torymus sinensis | reverse complement strand
CTCCACCAGATCCGGTGGACGAGAGCAAAAATAAAGATAAATTCTCTTTTTTGAGATTTTATGATTAGCTTGCGTCAACTCAAAAAATTTTTTTCTAATGATTATTTCAATTATTTTCCTAGCATGAAACATGAAAGTAACGTTCAATCAACAAAATTTTAATTCATTTTCATAATCCGTAACGTATCTACAACGCTTCTCTTTGCAGTTAATCTCCCTCTTAATAAATTCAAAGGATTTGTTTGCCTTAAAAATTTCGTAAGAACCACGCAGTACTAAACTTTCTGCTATAATTTAGAATCTTTCTGGAATTTGTTCATCACTTTATTCTTTCCGCGACAATAAATTATTTTCCTAACCTTAAATTAACAAAATTGTCACTCATTTTCGAACCGTAACGTATTTACAACCCTTCTAACTGTTTTCCATTAATCTCTCTCTTATAATAAATAACAATCTCATTTCTTTATAAACCGCAGCTATACTTGTTTTTATCTTCTCCTGTAAACTGAAACTCCGAAAATGGTATCAAACAATATCAGATTGCCCGTCGCTAACTTAAAAGGCATCTCCTCCTGGCATGAGAGCACTCGAAACAAACTACTTCTCATCCATCACCTCGACTCGCGCGCGCGGAAACTCGCCGCACTTGAAAATATTCCCGGGTGAAAAATATTATTCGCAGTCAATGCAAATATCTTCCGGGTGACTTTTGAATTTGTTTGCGCGATTCGGCGATCTTCGTATATATACGCGCGCGCGCGCGCCATGTAAATATATATATGTACGATGGGCTTTGGCGTGGGCGGCGACAACTGCCGTTGTCACAACTTCCGAGTTATGACGTCACTCGGGGCTGTCCTGAGCCCGCGGATTATACTCTAAATTGAAAACTCCTGTCTCAAACTGTTTATACCGCCGCTCGACAGTTCTGACGGATAGAGGATTTTCGCGCGCTGATGACGAGCAGACAAGTGTAAACAGATTTATATATATTAATGTTTTTAATCGATCTGGAATAGTTTGAATTCTATATTTTTAATTCTATTTACAATGAATTTTATTCAAATATTTAGTTTAGATAATGTCTTTTCTGGTTGAAATTCCTGTTTTATTATGACAAAAAAATAAAAAATAGATAACCAATTGAACGATTGCAAAATAAAAGAATGATATAATACAAACCTCTATTTTTTTGCCCCTTAATTATTGTTAATATTTTTTCTTTAAAATTGTAATAGAATAAACAATTAGTACCAAAAAGCATTATATTATATGTATAAATAACGCGCTCTACCAAGTTCTTCAGCAGATAATCATTTTTGAAGAAAGAGAATCAAGCGAGTGAGCAGCAGCGAACTAGGTATTTTCGATAGTATTCATATTAAGCATACATACAGAAGGTTGCTTATTTCAATATCAAATAAAATAAAAAAAAAATTTTAAGTAGCAAATTAATGTTATGGTTTCGTTATTTCCGGATCTACAACAATTTAACTGCTCAACACCAGAATTCTGTACGATTCCCCCTATTTTGTGACCTACGAAATGGAGAGTAATGTCGCATAACTTGTAACGTTGATGCTGAAAAAAGGGCAGCCATTTTTTGCCCACTTCTAGTAAACCGAGCTATTTACTACTTGAGAAACCCAATCCATTTTCATCAAGGATACGCTCCCTCCCCAAATAAAAATACATTTCATTTCTCTAGCACCATCCCGCTAGGCACGCTCCCATTTCATTCAACGAAATTTCGCATTCACCTTTAAACATCTCACTTTACAGTACACGCGCGCGCGAGTGCGTATCTATATACGCGCGGGAGGCGCAAAATGAAAGACATAGATCATATTCCGCCGTGAAAAATCCATCTACAGCCGTACCCTAAGTCCCCGGCGCCTTTTCGAAATCCATCAGCTGTAATGGCGAGGAGGCGGCTGAAAAGCCCAAAGAAGCTCGGCTCACAAAACGCCAAGATCTCGGCGGCACTATAACGTCCCTGCGGATAGACGGTGAGAGAGTGAGAGGCGTAACGCAAGACGTAACTCGTATTACCCCGATCCCGGGGCTTTGCGCCTCATTTTCGCGCCTCGAATCGCGAGTCCAGCGCACCCGTATACGAGAAAAGAGAGAGAGTGGAAGTAAGGATAGAGAAAGATAGAGCGAATCCTCCTCTACGGCGAGTTAATTAGTTTTGCGCGCCGCTTGCCAGGCCAGGGTTGCCATCGTCGCTTTTTCTCCGCGCCCCGCACGGCCGTAATTGAATGAATATTTAAAAACACGCGTATAGCGCCGAGCGCGCGGCCGAGATTTTCTCCGTTCGCCGCTGCTGCAGTGACTTTGGGGCCGGCGGATGACCCACTTCGCTCTGATGTCTAATTTTTTTTCCGAGCTCGGTTTCTCTCTCGCTACTTCCTCCGGCCGTCTCTCTCTCTCTTTTTTTCGTCTTTGTGCCTTTTTAGTTAGTGGGACGGGAGGAGAGGGAGAGATGGAGAATTAGCACGTGTCGGCGCGCCTATTCCCCGGTTATGCAGATTCGCTGGCTTTTTCGCCCGGATTTCAATGGACGAAGTTTGATGTCCAATTAAAGAGTTTGCGCGTTCGCTGTGTTTAAAGAAACTGTGCTTCGCGGCTAATCTGAAGATTGCTCGACGTAATTTATTTACATCTTTTCGCTCATCTTGTGCATAACTGTATATATGGCAAAAATATGAAAGAAAAAAGTTACGCCACGCCGTAAAATTACGCCTGATAGTCAGTGGATCGTAGAACTTGGTCAAATGAAAAATGGTTAACCGTTGCTTTCATTGCAATGCCGAATTGTAATTTCCCGGGCTATTCCTGTAATGAAAGGGTCTATCTTTTAAGACTTTAAAAGTCGTAGTTGCAAAAGTTGGGCTATTGGGATCAATTTCAACTACACGCGTAACCCCCCTGGCAATCGCATCCTTTACAGAAGTTGAAGAAAATGTACTTAACGATTTTCGAACTTAAGGGGGATAAAAAAAAACGGCACGTTACCTCTGTAGAGAAGGTCAGTTTAAAAACTTCAAAGGCTAAATCGAGTTTTCGATTGAGTTAGTTTTCAACTCTATCACCGTTGGGAGGATCGTGATTTCTGTTGTTACCTAACAAATCTTTGGAAACACGACATAAACAGCGAGCAATGTATTAAAGTAGCGGCGATACTTATTTAGAAGGATAAACATATATACTTTTGAATCTAAATTGAAATTATATTTTTAAAAAAATAATATTTGAGTTATTTTCCCTAATTTATTCAATTTTGCATCTATTAAAATATTATTTAAGTAATTTCTTCTAATTCTCAATTTGCTTCTGTCGAATTTCTTATATATTCTTTGATGATAATTTACCAATAATGCAAACGAAACCATTGGCGACTCCTTATTCTACATTCTCTTCGGATCAAAAACTTTCCTGTATAGCCTCACACACATACACACGTGGAACAAATTTTGCACTCTAGTTAACGCTCTCCATCTCAAGCTCGTCCAATAACTCAAACTTCCCGCAGAACAAATCGGCAATAATCTGGCCCTCCATTACCGCCTTTTTAAAAATCTCGCTCTCTTCTCCCCCTTTTCTCAGGGAAAACAGTGTTCTCAGCGCGCATTTTCCTGCAACGGCAACCACCTTGCGCCTGAAAATCGTTGTTTGCCCTCGCTCGCTAAAAAAAAAAACTCGAACGCGCGCTGACCGAGAGAGGTTTAACCCAGTTGCTTGCTCTCTGTTTTTCTCCCCTCTTTCGCACTTATCGCGGCACTTAAAATTGTTTTCGGCCCCCTGGTGATGATCGGCCGCCCTCTCCATTTTCTACTCCCCGTGCAGCACAACGAGGCCTCACTTCAATATATCCCAGCGCCCCGCGCACGAGTATGTAGAGCGTAGTATATAAGGGATGCGCGCGCCGTGCACCGCGAGACCCTCTCAAAGACTTGCGCGACGCTTTCAGTTTAATTAATGCGCCGAAACCAAAGAGCCGTTTTTGCGGCAGCCCCGTGTATATGCAAAGGATAGAATAGGGTAGTGCGCCTCGGTTTCTTCAGGAGGGAGAGGGTGAGACACACGGGAGGTGAACGACTTTAATTAGACGCGAGCGCGCGACTCTCACGGTCGGCTGATTACGGCGCCGCACCGGGGAGGGACAGGGGAATTGATTTATTCGCTGCGGCGCTGATGGCGTGTCGCTCTAAACGTTTGCCCTTATGTACGCGCGGCATATTGCCTTTTTGGCGCGGGGACGCGAGGCATCGAGCGTAACGGTAATGTTTCAATTACTCTGGGATTTCGTCGTATTATATTGATGAGATGAATTTATTTTTTATTGCCGCCCGCGTAACTGATGTATGTGCGCGGATCATTCGAAATTTCGCCGGATACGTCATGAGTTTTGGTTTGTTTTCGAATTGCCGGCTACGAGCATTATTATTTTAATGTTGCGCTCCCAGGATATTCACCGGGGAGTTAAAAAAGTTGATACAGCGCTATTCGCGTGAAGCACTTCTGTTTATATAGAATTATAATATCATTCGATTGCTTTAAATTCATACACGTATAATGCCATTTACCATTGTAATTATCTAGAAATTTTATCATGCATTGCAACAACCAGGTAGTACAAGCAACCAAAATAACTATAGACATTCTCCTACCTTATACCACCGCAGCAAACAAAATTAACATCAAAACTCGTGACGCGAGAACCACTGCACATGACACATCCACGCGCGGCCAAATGACTTTAGTGTCTCATACATGTAAATTTAATCACATCGAGGGCTTAACCAAAAACCATCCACACACCAGCGGCTGCGCATAGCGAAAGAAATCCACTCCCCCGAAACTCCCGTTCGGCAGGGAGAGAGAGAGAGAGTCGCGTCGAGGCCGGCGAATAATCAATCACGATTAGCGCCGCTCGGAAACGCGTCAATCCGCGGGGGCGCGCTCTCAAAATCAGAACGGACGCTACCCATCAGCCATGCGCACGCGTCCCCATATCCCTCCGCTATCTCTCTCTCTCCTTCTGCGCGCACAGGTGAACTTTATCACCGTTTCGACTTCCAGCGAGCGCGCGATTAAACGCGACCCGCGGCGTAATAGCGCCGAAATCACCCGCCGAGACGATAGCCCCGGCGACGACGTCGTCGACGACAAGCGAGCGCGCCCGCGCTATTTTCAAAATGCCCCCCGGGGGAACAGAGGGATTCCAATCACGGCCCGACAATACGGACGCGAGAGAGAGAGTTTCCCTCTCATGCCCCTTGCGGCCAGCAGCAGCAGCCAATCCAGGTGGGGGCTCTTCTCGCTTTAATTTTCGTCACGCGCGATAGGGACTGATAGATAGCACGCGCGTATCGGTGCGTATACGCGGTGATTGCCGTTTTTTCCCGCTCTCAGCGGTTCTTGATTTTTTTCCTTTTGTTGCGGCCCCGCCACACCCCCGTAGATGACTATGCGTGTGTTATACCACACGTTCTTTGTTTTTTTCGTTCGCGGTTGTTTTTCTTGCGGTTTGCGGGGCTCTTAATTGATGGACATGATAGCTGGGTAAACGCTGGGAGGGATGATGATGGATCGGCCCGAGAGTTTGTTGGACGAGGCCTCGTGAGTTTAAGTAGGTCGGGAATACAATTGCTCGATGATTACTCAAATACAAATAAGGGATTATGTTAGATGAGAGAGGAGGGCAGGAGGTGATGAGATATCACGAGCGCGCGAGCTTGTACGTCTGACCGTGCTTGGGCTTTACTACTTGGAATGTATTAATGAGTTTGCAGAAATGCCCACACTTTATATATGTTTACGGATTGAGAAATTTCAAAGACTCTTTGCGAAGAAATGGTATCATATTCTTGTTGTTGAATTTTTACATTGAAAATTATAGAAAGATAATCATTATTATACATATATTATTTTTGTATTTTCTTTATCATTGACAACTCGAGCTTTTAAACACTCGATTACCGCGACCCGACAACGTCCCGCAATTTCCAAAATTACCACTACAACTCGCGATCAGGGGGCGAAACAGCGCAGCTATAACAGTGCGCGCACGGAGGAGGCTGCAATAAACGGGGGCAAAAGTTTTTTAAGCGATCGACTTCAAACGCGAAAAGGGCATTCGGTAAACGCGAGAAGAGCGCGAGAGCGAAGTGCCGCGCGGCGTAAAAGAGAAACCAGCTCCACCGCACACGCGCTCTCTTTCCGCTATTTTCCTTTTTCTCTCCCTTTCTTTCTCCTTCGCCATTAAAGAATTCCGGGGCGTACTTTCCGGCAAAGAAATAAAGGAAAAACACGGGGGAAAGGGAGAACCAGAGAGGGAAAGAAGAGGCAAAGCGTCGATGGGTCGCGCGATCGCGGTTTTCGTTTATGCAACCCGGTGTGGGGAAGCTTCTTTGCGCTCGCGGGCGGTTCTTTGTATTTGCTCCTATCTCTCTCTCTCCCTCCCTCCCTCCCTCTCTGTCTCAGCTCCTTTTTCTTGCCTCCGCTTGTGCCGCCTCGGCCATAAAACTTCATAAGCCCCGAGCACGCGACTCTTGGGAGAGAGCGCGAGAAAGGCGGAGGCGTACAGGAGACGATGGGTGTATACATATATATATAGACGAGAAAGAGAGAGTCAAAGTCCGCAGGAGTTTCTTTCGCTGCCGTCGTCGTAGGAACAAATATTTTTTCAAAAGCGCGTACAGCCGTGTGCGTGTGTGCATTAAAAAACATGTGCGTGAAGCGCATATATTAAAAATACCGTATAGGGCGGGCGATATTTTTCATCGTTTCATCGCACCGGAGCAGCGCGCTTTACGACGTTGTTGCGCGTACGCGCGGACGCGAAAGAGTTAATAAAAAAAACTTTGGGGAAAGGATTTTTTCTCTGCGCGGGGAGGCCGGAGTGTGCGGCGTTTTTCTTTTTCGGCGGCTGACAAAAACGCCGTCGCGGTTAAGTATATTTAGCCTCTCTGACCAAACGGAGAACAGAGGCTTGTCTGAACGAAGTTATAAAAAATATGAAGCGAATGCGAGAGGGCTTTTCATAAAGTTAGCTGGGAGCGCTTGAACTTTGAAGTTTGATGTCAAGGCGTAATGGCAAGTCATTCTTCTTTGCATGTAAAAGGAGGCATTGACGAAAGTTGGAATATATTTACCATAGAATTTGAATAACTTGCGGGGGCTCATTTTTTTTTAAGGTTAGTGGTATACGTTTCGTCAGAGGCGTATACGGGGTAAACATAATGTTCTATTCTATGTAAATTTTTAACAAAGTTAAAATATATTCATTTAAAATAGAAAAAAAAAATGGAAAATATGTACCGAAAAGCTACGTTTAACACCATAATATATATTCTGCGACGACAGTTGCCTAATTAAGCCCAATAAGTAGACGAAAAAAAGAGCTGCATTTGAACACTCAATTCATCACAATTACATTCCCATGATCCAATTCCTTCGGCGCCTCGGTCTCTCCGAATGAAACCGATTCATAACGAACAATAACCTCTCCCGCACGTACGTATACCCGTGCGCTCGCACACACGACGGCGGCGATGGCGGCACGCGGCTACCGGTTAATCATCGCCCGGCAATTACGGCCCCTAAGAACTTCGCTCGATATTTCACGCGTCGCGAGGCCCATTCAGCCTCCCGCGCGTGCACGCGAGATTTCCTGCGGCTATATATACGCCGGCGGCGGCGTGACACTAAAAGCGCGATCTCGCGGCTCGTCGGCGCGAAATAAAAGCCTTCCGCCCCCACCTCCACACACACACATACACACACACACACGTGCGATCAGCCGGTTTTTATCTCGAGCCGGCGTTGTTCGATTCCGCTCGGACGACTTACTCGCGCTCCGGCGGCGAGGGATTGAAACAGCGAGAAGGCGGTTTCTCGATAAAACTTTCCGCCCGAATGAGCCAACCGCAGCTGCCGTGCCAGGTTGAGAGAGAGAGAGAGAGAGAGAGAGAGAGGGACAGAGAGTGTGACTTGATTTCACTCGGACGCTGGAGTGCAGCGTGAGTATAAAGAGAGAGCGGTATTGACGGATACGAATTTTCGCGCGAGTTGGTCACGGGAAGTTAGGATATGGGAGATGGGGGTGTGAATGTGCGTTGTGTGCGCGCGCGCCGAGTGATTAAAATGTTGAATGCGATGGCTTTGTATATCGAATCAAATGGGAGGGATGATGTATGTGGGAGGTGGAGTTTTTATATGATAAATTTTCTTTGGCCCCGGTGCTTTTTATTACCCAAGCGCGCGTGATCGCGATAACTTTGAGGCTCAGTGGCGGTTCATGAATGCGTTTGTCGAATTGAAATGAGACCAAATGAATGTGCAAATGCAGAGTTAAAAGTTTTTTTGTCAGCTTCCGCAACCGTACGTGAATGTTTAATAATTTCAAATTAATAGTTTCTTTTTTTGATAATAGCTTATACTTTATCATGGTAAAATTAATCCATGCACATAGGTTTTATCCACAGGAAAATATTTCAGTTTTAAATTTGCGGATTATTTTTAATATCTCCGTAATCAGACAGTCATCATTTTATATTTCGTGTTCATATAATATGTTCACTGGCTTTTTATTATCTACCTCCATTTGCATATTGAATTTTTCAAATTTATTTTCATCCACGCGCACATCCACGACTTGCAATTGAAAGACTGGCTTTAAAAGCTCGCCCGCATCATCACTTCCTTTTGTTTCTGCGTAATCGCAAAAGTGCATCGATGTTTAAATATTAATTACAATAAAAATAACGCGCTGACGAGCAAAGTTGATTACATTTTTTAAATTTAGTACGAATCGACGAGGAACAATCTATGTCCGCAGTCGCCGTTTTGTTTCAATTTTCATTATTCTACTCTCTCATTCGACTGTAAAATAACTAAAATCATACAGAGAGTATTTATATTCCTCTCATTTAAATATGCACACATATAACAAAATGCCACGATGAATTTTCGAGGAAAAATGCCATTTTTAAAGCGTAAAACGCGTAAATAATATTCTCCTTTCCTCTGTTGACAAATATTTCACGTCTGCCGGAGCTATATACACATTTCCGTTTCTCATTAAAAACAAGAAACTCAAGGGAGAGACGAAAAAAGGAGGAAAATCAACAATGCGCGAGTCCTTTTCGCACTTGCAGCTAACATTCACGCGCGCGCACACTTTTTCCTTTGAGCAAAGCCGCCCTCCCTCCCTCCTCTCTCTCGCCTTAATCGCCCGATAAACCTGCCCGCGCCTCTGTTTCTCCGTCCGTTTTTTCTTTATATTCAAACCATCGTCTTTCCTGGCTCGCGCTCGCCGCTAACGACTTACAAAGCTTTGATTATTCCGAGCGCAAGCCAAAACAGCTCTTTCTCTTCTCCCCTCCGCCGCCGCTCTTCCTCCCTTTTTTCCACTCTTTTTTTTGTTCACTTTACCGCGCAGACGCGTGCCTCCGGGACAGTGTATTTACGCCGTCTTTGTGGACGACGATGATGACGATTCGGAAAGCGATTTCTTTCGTTGTTTCTTGGACGCTCGCTCGCGCGATTTGGCACGGGGGCCTGCGGTGTAACGTGCGAATTAATTGACGGTGACGGAGCTCTTATTATCCCATCGATCATGGGCATTAACGCTCGAGTGTATATGAGCCCGTGGGATAAATAAAGATTATTGAGCGGGAGCGTGATTTTTCTTTTCTCCTCTTCCTCTTCCATTTCGGACGAACGAGATAATCTCCTATGAGGGCGCTGATGGGCGCTGATATAATTGTTTCGGAGAGAAAGAGAAATGAATTGAAATATTATTTATAGCTGTAATATGCTGTTGCCCCGGCAGTAAAAGTGGTATTAATTTGCGACACGCACAATGGGAAAATACACCGGCAGCTTTTCGGTATACGGCGAAACTTTTCCAACCAGCGATGAAACAATGATAAGTCGAAATAAATGATTAATTGAAAAGTCGAATAATTAACGACAGCTGTTAAAATGAAAAATTTAATCCGCCGCAGCGTTCGCTTACGGAAATTCGCTAAGTTTAAAATGCAATAAAATATTTAAAAAAAATAAAATGATAATAAAATGAACGGATAAAACTTTTTTTACGAACCCATAAAGCCGCGGAGCGCTGTAAAATATCGAATTCATGACATAACGTACGTACCTGTAACATAAAAAAATATTTATATATTAGAAAACTGTTGATTCGCTGCATATTAACCAAAAATATCATCGGCGCATCTTTCACAATGGAATTTTTACTTTATGACAAAAACGCGCAGCGTGTCAGAGGGTTTTTCCGTATGAACCAAGAAAATAATATGCGATAATATACGTATAACATACACTGTAGACAGCATGTTACGATGCAGAACCATAATTTCCCAACAAATTAAAAACTAAAAGTCTCTCGCGCGCAGTGAAAGAGATTGAGCGTCGTAAAAGAACGGCGACGAGACTCCAGACAAAGCAAAAACGGTAGAACGCTCTTGCGCGCGCGCGCGGAGATGACAGATGACTGGCTCGCGATCCTTCAGCGACTTCAACAGTGCGTGTTCAAGAGAACGCTCACGCTTCTATGCGCGCGCTCGCGCGAGCCAGAGGCGGAACGTCATTGTTCCGGGCGCGCGAGCGCAAATAAACAGGGAAGGGAAAGTTTCGCGGCTGGTACAAGGAACGCATCGCTTGTTCGCGGCCGTTTACGCGCACTTGCGCGTGCGCGCAAATGAAAATGTCGGCGCACCTGGGGTGAAGCGGGTGCAGTCGAGAAGGATGTATGTATATATGCTTAGGGGGAAAGGAATTTTCTCCGGTTGAGTGCGAATGCTGGTGAGTTGCTCGCGAGATGTAAGAATGGCTGGAGTGGGCGGTAGTGCGAAGGGCAACGTCGTAATTGTTGTAATGGGGGTTGCTTGTTTGCCCTTTTTTCACGGGCTGAATGGGGTTTTTGGAATCTTTCTTGGGTGTGGTGAAAGTGAAGAAGAATAAGAGATTGAGTTATGTATACATGTAAATAATAATTGTTTTGGAGAGTCAAACAGATGCAGTTGTGAGATCTGAAAAGACAAGTGTGATGGAGTTTGTTATAGTTGGTAATATGTGAGCGAGAAAAAGCTAATGTGAAAAATAAATTGATAAGGAGTGTCTTTTAGTAAAGTGAATTTGATAAATATTGTAACAGCGTAGCTAACTTCGATAGTCGGAATGACTGCTTTTTATAGAAAAATATAAGTATAATTGATGTTTCAGTCAAACCTGTTTTAGTTTTAAAAATTCATACAACATTTATTATTCGATTAATAAACGTTCGTACAACATTTATTAGTCGATTAATAAACGATCGTTTCACTTATTCCGCTAACGAAGAACTTTGTGATGTAATAACGTGCTTCCGTGTGGAGGTAAGGTAACTTTTGCCGTAAATATTAATTCAACATTCCTTACGGTCGTCTAAATCGCGCTAAAAATAAAAGGCGTTAAGCGCGTTTCGAAAAAAGAACTCGCTAAAGGTGCTAAGGAAAAGTTTCGGAGTAAATAAGAAAAACCTTGGTGAGAGAGCCCTGAGAAAGCAAGACTTACGCGATCAAGAGGAAAACGAGGAGGACACACGGAAAAGAGAGGGAATTGGATTTGGACGTGTGTTAAGTACGACGAGGGGGGAGAGAGAGAGAGAGAGAGTCGAAAATCGTTCTATTGTGGACCCTACGTGACATAAGTATTATTAACCGCGTTTTCTTATACCGCCGGGAGTATAGCAAGAAAAATTATCCGTGGAGAGAAGTTTTTGTGCTGACGAGATCAGGCGAAATTAAAAATGACTTTTGCGATCCCGTCTCTTATTCTTGGTAATGTATCTCAGTAATCTATCATGGGATTATTGAAAATTTCGCGAGAGAGGAAAAATATGTACAAAACTTCATTGCACTGTGCTTTATACAGCTATAGTCTAGTCTGCGTAAAAAATTTATTGAATTTTTCAGTGTAATACAGATATTTTATCTAGGCAGCATGAAAATGCCGTATAAAATATTGAAAAATTTATAAAAACAGCAATAGGAACAAGGGAGCCACCAAGTTTTACTCCAAGCTCTTAGCAAATTTCGAAAAATATTTCCCAACCTTTCACAATTCGCCTATAAAATAGAAAAGTTTTACGAGATTTTACAAGATGCTATCGCGTTACCACATATATATAAAAGAATCGCTTTTTCCAAAATTAATCGTCGATAAATTCTCATTCCGAAGCTTCAAACACGCTTGAAATTTCCCAACTATCAGGCGCCAAGTACGCCGAAATTATTCATTTCGCTTTAGCACGCGGCTACAAATTTCACGAGCGCATATTAATGAAACCACCTCTGAAATTCTAAAAAGCAAGGAAAAAAAAAATGAAACGCGCCAAATAAAACTTGCCGTATAAAACGCGTCCAAAGAAGGCGAGAAGGAAAAAAAAGCCCTTAAACCGCGCTGCGAAAGATACTGAAACGAATGATTGGATTCGAACACGAGTTACGCCAAACGACTCTCCTCTCTCCTCGGCACATATACTCCTTCTCACCCACCCTCCTCATTCACTCCTTGACTCTCTCTCTCTCTCTCTCTCTCTCTCTCTCTCTCTCTCTCGAACTCCATCACCTTTCGACTCCCACACGCGTGCGTACGTGACAAAAGGCGGCATTTATGGAGCGACGTCCCGGCGGCGTCGGCGGCGGCGATCATAAGCCTCCCGACCCTTGCTTATCACCCCGAGGGGGCTACCACTGCCGGCGCCACGGCGGTGGCCCGGTCGGCGAACGGTAATCCGACGGTCCTCCAGCCCCGACATTCAAATTTTTCCACTCGGGGATAACGTAAGAGGATTTGCGGCTCGCCCGTATACCTACGTTTTTCTCACAACCGCACCGCGTCTGCGTGTGTGTGTGAACGTTCAATTTCAGCTGGCACGCACGATTAATGCGCGCGACGCCGGTCCGAATCACTTTGAATTAGGAATGACGGACCGTGAATTTAAATTATCGAGAGGCGATAAGCGAAAAGTGTCTCCTTGCGGGGAAAAAGGAAGTGCGCGCGCGTCCTTGTACGCGAGAGTCGACATTTATTTTTGGATTTGTCGTAATTCGCAGGTTTACGGTCTATCGTCCGTGAAGAGGGGAGAGGGGGGAGGAGAATTGATACATTATTCACGCGTTTGTATCTTAAACTGGGTTACGGAAATTGATTGTATTGGGGAATCCGGCTTTCTTAGGACCCATACAGTTATCGTTAGGAGTGGAAAATGTTTGAAGCGTAAATAATGGCTTTGGAATCTGTACGAACGACGCTATTATTATTAATGGAAAAGCTGTATTTATAGGATTTTTCAAATAATTTCGTCGCTTTTCCCATCCATAATAAATGAAACATTCCCTATATTATTATTATTATTATCTTCTTTTATGCGTAATAATAATCTTTTATCATTTTTGTTTTCAATTTCCAAATATATATATATATATCAAACAAATATCACAAGAAAAATCAATTTTAATACCATTGTGCTTCACCGCACATATAATACCGAAACAACAATTTATCAAACCTCTGCCCATAATTATTGAAGCTCTCCAGAGCTCGCGCTCGTAAACTCCCATACATTTTTATCAACAAAAACCAGACTTTCCCCATTAAAATTCCCCGGAAATCCGGCTGGACGAGTTGGCCAAACTGCTATTATAAACACCGGCATAACACAACAATAGTTCGGCCGCGTCGAAACTTCTCTGCCCCTCTGTCCGTA
The DNA here is from genome assembly GCA_030522985.1 of Torymus sinensis. NCBI lineage: Eukaryota > Metazoa > Arthropoda > Insecta > Hymenoptera > Torymidae > Torymus > Torymus sinensis. Next base: position 5,282 of record JAPYZP010001004.1, on the reverse strand, counting down.
CACTCTTCGACTCTCGCGCAATAACAGGAAAAGTCCTCGAGGATCCGCATCTTCTCTCCTCATCTTCGAGCCACACACAGCTTCCGGCGTATTAACCTCGCGGTCATGCTATGCGTCCTGCTTACTCTCCCTCTCGGCTTTTTTTTCGGGCTGCGCGGGGGGTGGGCATAATACGCGGGAAGAGCGATGGGAGCAGAGCAGCAACGGCGCGGTCTCGCTCCCGTGGGAGAGAGGCAGTAGCGTCCCGATCGTAAAAGTATAGCGAGAGAGCAAAGCCGGAGAGAGAGCGAGAGAGGATGACAGGAATATGCTCTCAGGCTTTTTTGCGCGGGCGCCCAGCCACTCTACCGTGCGCGCGCGCCAGCGTGCACACCGCGCCGGCCTTTTATATATATAATGCCGAAGAGGTCGCGCGCTCCGCTACTTTTTGTCAATTTTCCTCTTGAGTTCGAGCAAAAGGGAAAGCCCCGGAGGATGTTGATGGCCAGAGATGATCAGTCTCGCAGGGAAAACATTTAATTTATTTTTCTTTCATTCCGCGTCGAGCGCTCAGCCGTCCGCATCGATTTCCTGGCGCGAAATTTTCAGGGCGGTGGCGGCGTAAGAGAGCGGGAGAGAGCTTCGTGTTTTCGTTGCGGCGGAAATTCCGAAATGTATTTTGAATGTACGGCGTAAAAGTTTTCTTTGCTGATAAATTTCAGGATCGTATAAAAAGTAAATGTCCCAGTTAGCGAGAGAGGAGAAAACTTGATGTACAATCCATTTATTCTTTTCGTGTGTATAGATAGAAAGCACTTTATGTGTATTATGGGACGATAAGGGGAAATTTTTTTCAAAGTAGGACGCGAGTGAATATATATTTGAATTTAAACTTTTTATCGAATTAAGTGAACTAGGAATCTTAGACCCCCCTATCGACTGTTTTGTGAAACTCATTGGAGATGTGATCAAGGGCAATGGTTGCGATACAATCAAATTACAAGACTGATATGGAACGGTTCATTTTCTTATCTTAATCTTCCTTTCGAGACAAATACAAGCTCAATGCATTGATAAGTAAGATAATTAATTAAAGATGTATTTAAATAAGTTTATTAGAAATGAATATAATATATACACGTATACATTCATATTTATACTTTAATGTTTTGAATCTGGTTGTAAAATTTATCAAATATTCTCTTTTAACCGTTTTAGTAACGAATTTTACAGTTGATTAAATATATTTTTGTACTGGTCATTTTCAAAGCGATATTCGCAATTTCATTTTTAAAATCTTGAACCTGTTTTTGATATTGAATAATTTACAATTATCTTTAAAAATATCTGGTAATGTATGTGTTTGTTTTATTTTGTTCTTGATTTTTTTTTATCAAAAAATCATTTTTTCTGGCTGGTTTGAAAAAAGATTCGGACATTCTTTCTGATCACTCCAGAGGATTTCGTGATAAAACAATAAACTTTAAAAGATTTTCTCTTATTTATCGCTCAAACCTTCTAACAATTATAGACCGCTAAAATAATTTTGTTCAAATCGTAAAGGCTTTATTGTTGGTAATCTAAAAAATGTATCTATTGATTTATAGCTTGCTGCATTATCAAAAAATTACCAAAAGCATTCAAGATGACCCCACAACAAAATATTTGACAGAAAAAAAAAAAGTTTCTCGCTGCAGTTTGAATATAACGAGCAACAAAAAAGTTTTACGCGTAGTATATCCACATCGTATAATATATACACTCCTACACGCGTCACTCGAAATCACTTCCTTTCTACACGGCACAATTACATCGTATAAATTTTCTCGCTACCGTCGCGCATTAACAGACCCCTCGGTGCCTCGCACCGTGAGAGCCGAACAAGAAAAAGAGAGAAAGAAAGAGAGCCTCTCTCGCACCTCATTTTTTCCTCGCTCCACGCGTCAAGCTGCGCAGCATTCATCAAAACTTCTGCCTCACCAAAGCTCTATCTCTCCCTCTCCGTATGTATAGACGTACACAAGCACATACCAACGAGGGGACACGTGTATACAGGGACATAGGCGGCGGTGGTGGCAGTATAGACAGCCATCCGCGTGCGCGCGGCGTCGGCATGTTGACTTGGCGACGCGGGCGCGCGCGTCGATCGTCGAGTGTGTTTGACTTGAAAATCCATCGTGGATTCTCAATATTTGAAGTGAGCGCGCGCGCGCGACGGAGAGAATGTAGACACAGGAACTGCTTCCTAGCATCGCGCGACTGATCAAGACGAATACGCCGGAGAGAGAGGGAGAGAGAACGTCTTCGGGAATTGCTCCGTTATTCGCGAGATGTCTCTCCCCCTGCACAGCACCCAGAGCTATTATGACTTTTTGCGCTAGTCCTGGCAGCCGCAGACGTTATTACGCGTCTCGATGACTCTCTCCCTCTCTCTCTCTCGCGCGCGCGCGCACTCACGACGGTAGATTCCTCGGGTTTGCCTTTTATTGAGGCTGGGAAGAGATATGGCGCGGCGCGGCTGCCGTGTAGATATAGGGGAGAATTCATTTTGCCGGGGAGTGTCAGTCGATAATGCCGATTTCGCTGCATTTTTCACGGTTTATGTGTGTGTATAGATAGATAGATAGATATAGGGCGGAGATAGAGCTCGCGGTGTATTTCGAAAACGTGCTTCGCCGAGCAGCGAAATCGATGTCGAATGGTATATAATCCGAAATTCTCCGTTTCCGCTCGCGCTCGCTCTAAAGAAATTTCCAGAATTAGAATACTCAGCCGTATGCGGAAAAGTTTGCTAAACTGTCCTCCCTGTATTTACATCGGCCGCAGCCTAACACACGCGTAAACAGACCATGGTAAACAAGGCCCGCTCTCGCAATAAGGAATCGGCAAGTAAGTGGTAACCCCAGCTGCGCGCGTCAAAGCGCCGAACTTAGATCCAATTAAACTTTATTTCCAATTTAACAGGCCGAGCGTCTGCTAAACAGACGCGTACGTTATACATATATACGATCTGAGGAGCAAACTCCGCGAGTCGGTGCAGCGCTTGGCTGTTCAATCAGTATCGGTCGAAGGGGGAGGATTCAAACATATAAATAATGCAGCCTGTGCATATGCGCCGAGGCAAGCGCGTATGTATATATGTATATATATATGTATCTTCGACAATGCTCCAGCGACGTTGTACCACGCATATTTGAATGACCGCGCGACGGGGGATACGAGTACATTAGGATAGAAACCAGGTATAGTTGGATCACGGGTGAGTTCTGTAAATACGTCAGTGGGGTGAGCGACAAGAAGGTATATTATAGGTACGCATTACGGTAAGTAATGGAGATGTACTTTTGGGTAGCGTGTGGTTTATGCGAGTTGAGAACAGAAGCAAACTAATTTACCTTTAAGTTTTATAACAGTACAGAGGTGTACAAATGTCAGATGATGAGTAAGTTTTAACAACCTTTTTTATCATTGATATACAAATGCATTATGTATAACATCTTGTGTCAATATATCGATTGAGCATCAATAATCATAAATACATTTGATCACTTCATTATTCAGTTATATATTAATCTCCAACAAGTGATTGGTATCAATGACGGTCGATGCGCTAATTTTAGATTATGATATATATCTATGGCAACTGTTGTTATTGAATTAGCCGGCTATGCCAATAATTACCATAATTCTAATACCACTGCAGGTTAGGTTCTCGATGAAAAACGCTTTTAATCAATAACATTCCAGTCAGTGAGTATATCGCATTTTCATTGGGAATAACACAACTGATTAATCTATATACCCCAGCGAAAGATCCATGCATATACGAAAATCCAGTGAAGCCTGAACAACGTCGCCTAAAAAACAGCTCTAGAGCCCCGCTTTCAGCGCCCGCTCAAGCTCGTCATCTCAATTCCATCCGGCCGAGCTCTTCGCACACACGCGCCCCATCCCCGTCAATATCCTAAATAAATAAATAAACAAATCCGCTGAAAAGCAAGCCCGGGCAAACAGGGATTTTCATCCAAACGAGAGTCCCGCGCGAGCTGGCGGCAGGCTCGTCAAAAAGGTCGCGCGTATACTGTGCTCCCGATGAGATTTGACTTTCTCTCTCTCTCTCTCTCTTTGCCTGTCCCGGGTTTACGATCCGGCAAAGTGATACCGCTCGCAGCGCTCTCTCGGAAGGCAACTGCAGCCGCGCGTGAAACGTCGTTACGCTGATTGTAATTGCGAACGGGGAAGCGAGAGAGAGAAAGAGAGAGAGGAGAGAGCGTACAACTGGAGATCGGGTTAACGGCCGTAAAAAAGGCAGATCGGTTGTACGGCATTTACGGCCGCTGCTATCCGCCACGGCGTATACATATTTATACGGCGCCTGCGAGCGGTAAATCGTCGCGAGCCGAGTGAATGCAGGTATAATATGTTTAGTGCGAGCGCGACGTCAATAATGATTTTAAGGAGTGATTTTGGCGTATGTGTGCGTATATGGCTGTGAGTGGAGGGTGAAAGATTCCGGTGTTTGAGGGCGGGGTGTAGATGGGTTGTCGAGTGGCTCGTTCGAGGCGCTGTGTTTATTATACAACGCGCGAGTGGTGCTAACGCTGTTATTGATACGACTAACAGCATCATGATTTTTTCAGATTTTCAAACATTCGATCGGGGGGCTGAAAGAATTTTCTATATTTTTTTGAGTGCACGTTTTTGAATTAGTATTCCTCGAATATAGTATAACAATGGCAGTGTATTTCATTTGGAAAAAAAATAGAGAAAGATTTTTAGAAAATGTTTCGAGAGTATTTGTTGAAAGTTTTATCGCGTAGCGAAAATTCTATATGAATAACGAAAAAAAAAAAAATTGGAAAGCACTTTTAATGCGTATAGGCGAAAAATTTTCCGTCAAACATGTACAGCAATGAAACACGACAAACTGCAACGTAAAACTGTTCAAACCTATATGAAAACTCTTCAGCCTTGCCGAATTGCGCGTAAAAGCGTATATGAAAACCTCTACAAACAAATCGAGGTCGGTTGAAAAAAAAAAGAAAAAAAAATTGAAAAACGCGCGCGCGCAGACCAGTCCATCAGTTGGCTTCTACTCTATACCGCCATACTCACCGCGTCCTAATAAATTTAACGAGAGAACCACGCCGCTTCAGCACGACTGATAAACGCAAAAATAAGAGAGAGAGAGGGGCGAGAGAGAGAGATAGATAGATAGATAGATAGAATAATATTTATTTGTAAATATACAAAAATGTACAACCTTAGTTACAATCACTTTATCACAATATTAAATGTTTCAA
>JAPYZP010001003.1:0-26065 GCA_030522985.1 Torymus sinensis | reverse complement strand
CAAAATTTTGGAAGGTAATTCAAATTTGACAAAAGTAACACAAGTCAACTATGTGGAAATATTGATCAGGATTACATGAGGACTGAGTAGGTATACACTACTCTTGGTCGACCCAGGTATACTGAAAATTCATTAGGACAGTACTTTTCTACCTGAGGCGCCTAGGTATCGCGCTACGTATCCGACTGCGGTCTCGGCGTTGCTTGGGTGGCTTCGTCTCTGCCAGTTGCCATCCGAGCGCCAGGACCGACTTCATGCGGGGGATATACCTTATACGCAGAACAAGAAACGTGACATTATCGCTCCAAAACAAATGGTAATGCAAAATTACACGATGGCCATTGTTCGGCGAGTTTACAAATTGACAGTGTGGTAAGTATGTGTTTTAATTCGATGATATATACATTATTCCTTATTTTACGATCACCTCAGAGTTTTACTGCACTCGGCGCATAACAGCAGTCCCATTATAACCAAACGTGTGACGTTCTTTTTTTAGAAACAGACTGCGTGATAACAATGTATGTGCACGTTCGGTTTATCCCCCCATTCCCTTTTCGCGGCTATGTTTAGCAATTCGCAATCTCTTCCGTGACGTTCCGCGGTGATGGCAGCGAACTTATACTCATATTTACTTACATTGGCTGCGTACAGTTTTTAATTTAATTTTCTTCTTATGCTCGGAAATAAAGAAGTTAGGCAGGTTTGTTAATTTACATTCAATAAGACCGATATATTCTGTACAAATGCTTTTCAGGTATTGCTCTTCCCTTAATTAAATCTGTACCATTATATAAAACTACTAGAAACGTTATAAATCCCATTTAATCGTAAAAATAATCTCAACATTTGTCCTTCTCCGCCAACGGGGCCAGCTAAATCTCATGAAACCTTGGCCGGGTCGACAACCCAGGCGGTCGTCAGATCCTCAGCGACGACGAGCCTCATGTTCTTGTAGCCCCTCAGATCCGCGCGTCTGAGTTCGCTCCAGGCCTCGTAGCCGCGGGCGTAGAACGGATCGAGGGGTCGGAAGCCGCCCTCGCGCGCCAGGTCGTCGTTGTACGGCCACTGCGCCATGAACGGCATCCGGTGCGCGTGGCGCTTCTTCGCCGTCTTCAGTCGCGCGTCCTCCAGCATCGCCTCGCGGGACGGAAGATGCGCCGCGCCGCGGAGCAGCGACAGGAAGTATTGCACCTGCATGTGAAACATCGGGAAGGGCACGACGATGACGGGCACCCCGACGACGCACATGCTCGGATGCTCGACGTTCACCAGCTGCTTGTACAGCGGCGCCACGTAATTGCTATCGACCTCGATGCCGCAGCTCTCGTCCAGGAAGGGATAAGTGAAATGATAGCCAGTGCAGAAGATCAGTACGTTCGCGTCGTCGATGCTGCTGCCGTCCGTCAGGAGGAATTTTCCGGCCTCGAAGCGCTCGATGCCGCGCCTCTCCGTGATTCCCAGCAAACTTATCAAACTGTAACCAATATCGTGAATTAATTGCGTGTATATACTAAGAGACGCGAGGATTAGATTATAGACGGACTTGGAGTTATTGTGGCTGAGGTAGACGCGCTCGGCGACGTCGCTGAGCTCGATGGCGATGTCGACGCCGGAGGCCGAGGCGCCCAGCAGGATCACACGCTTGCCGGCAAAGTCCTCCGGACGGCGGTAATCGTGGCTGTGCAGCACCCGCCCGCCGAACTCGCTCAGACCTGGGATGTGCGCCAGGTATGGATCGAAGTAGTGCCTGTTGTTATATTTATCGCAGGTATTTGTAGAAGAAAACAATAAATAATAGGGAAAATATAATATGAATAAAATTTTCTAATAACATTTTATTTATTGACAATAAATTATTCGTTATTGTAACTAGAATTGCAGAAATTTTAATTAGTATCTCATTAATTATGAGATCTCAAATAATATTATCGCATAGTTAATTTTAAGGAGAGAGAAGAAGAAAGTTAAGATAACTGCAATATAAAACTGACCCATTGCAGACCATCACGGCGTCGAATACGTGCTCCTGGACGTCGCCGCTCTTCACGTCCTTCACTTTAACGCGCCACTTCTCCGCGCCCGCCGACTCGAGCTTGACGTACTCCACCGCAGTGTTAAACTGGAATTTTCCTGATTATATCCCCTATTACACGTTACATAATTAAACATATACCTATATATACCTGGATGAATCTACGCAAATTGAAGTGGCTCGCGTAATCCTTGAGGTACTCCAAGACTGCCTCGTGGGAGACGCAGCTAGCGTCGCCTCCCTTGATCTCCCGGTAATCCGGAAAGTTCATCAACTCCTTCGGCAAATTCGTCCTGAAATCCCGCTTGTATATATACACGCACAAGCAACAATAATTAATAACAATATGTACCTCAGATTCTTGTACATGCTGGAATGAATGGGCATGCCGTTCTCGTCGGAGCCCGTTCGGTCGGTGTAGACCCAGGTGCCGCCTACGTCGGCCGACTTTTCGAAGACCCGAAACGCAAACGCGTTCAAATCGCGCGCCAAGTGACGCGCGGCGCAGAGCCCGGCCGCGCCCGCCCCGACCACGCATACCCGCGTCCTCTCGCTCATTTTATTCTTATATTTTCGACGATTGCAACTTAATTACTGCTCTTGCTGTAATGCGAGAGCGATTGCGCGGTATACTGTAGAGTGTAGAGTGTAAGGCGGCGGCTATAATGAGTTGACAGGTTGACATTAGACTAATAATGTGGCAGAGCAATAGCTGTGCAGTCACGTGTATGCTAGACACTATAACTTGAAAGGCAGGCGCGTGTATATATGTATATATTATGTAGCTGCGATTGGCGGATACAAGTATAGGAGGTGAAAACCGCAGATAAGAAGCTCGGGGAACAATACAAATATTGGTTAATATGTATTGTGCTGCGGCTGGAAAACAGATAAGGGCGGCCCCGCGGTATTGTGATGGTCGCCGAAGGGAGATTATATTTTCGGTTATATTAGGTGAATCAGCGAAACGCATATGCTTTATTTTTTTTATGAAACTCTAAGGAATTAATATTTCTATCTTTACTTAAATTGGGTATATTATAACGATTTATTAAGGGAATGCTGAGCAGAAAAGTTAGCGCAATCGCATCGTTGATAATTTTTTTTTCCCCCATTTCTAATCGAAAAGTATAATACAAGAGATAAACTGTCCGACGATTATCGAGCTAAGTATATATTTTATAAAAAAAACGACTATACTTAGAAACCGTATTTTCCTTTATAAATCTTTTCATTTTCATCTTCAAAGGCAGTTCGGCCTTATTTGTCGTCGAGTGGAGAACGTTCGTGTGTAGCTGAAAACCATGAAGTGTTATATCGTTTGCGTGCTCGTTTTTTACTTGGCTACAGCTCAGGTGAGTAATTTTGAATAATTATCATTGTCGGTTTTCAAAAGCGTTTTGTTTATAGTAATCACGGCTCATTTTTCACAGGGTTTGCTCCTGCTAGAAGCCTTCCACGATCAGTATCAAAAGCAGCTTGACTGCGCCAAAGAAACAGGCGCGAGTGAAGGTAAATTTTCGCCTCGTGTAGTGCAAAAATCCGTATTCATTTACGTCTTTCTTTGTAGGTGATATAAAAGATGCTAAGACGGACAACGACCTCAGTGATAACGGAAAACTGGATGCCTTCGCATTTTGCATGCTGAAAAAAGTCGGAGTCGTACGTAAAAATTGATTCTCGCGTATCGATTATTTAATTAAGTCACACGATTATCATTAATTTTTCAGATGAACCAAGATGGCTCGGTCAATAAAGACGTGTTCTCGTTCAAGCTCCTCTCAGATCTTGGAGAGCAAACTATGCTGTCCGAGGAATGTATAAAACTAAGTGAGTCTTTCTGTACTTAAATAATGACAAAAGTAATGTTAACAGTATCGTTTAAATATAATGATAATTTTGCAGCTGGTAATAATGTTAACGAGACGGCGAGGAAGATCATGCGATGCTACCTGAAGAGACCCGACATAGTGACTATGATAGTGGACGTGAGGTATTCTCGTTAAGAATGTAAATAGCGGAAAGTTGTTGAATTTTTTTAAAAGTATCTAAGGAGGCTTTTATTAATCGAACCAATTATTCCCAAGAATGAAACAACTACTAGTAAAATTAAAATATTTATTACTTAATTTTTAATAATATAATGTTACCGCATAATCAAACATAATTCTTCATAATTAAAAATAATATAATAGCAATAGCAATAGTATAATGATAATGATATTATAATAATCATACAAATAAGAATAAACTATAATCATGTTAATCTTAACTGTATCCAGTTCTGAGCAATTCCTAAAAATATATAATCTATGCGTGTATAATACATTGAACATTCCTAATCATCAACTCATTCTTTCGCCCTTCAAGACTTTCAACAAAGTAGTGACGCTTCAACTCTCGCTCTCTCTCTCTCTCCCTTTCGCGCACTCTCTCCTCTCTACAAAAGTAATTACAATAATTTATACCAAAGTACGTGTATAAATACTCGAATCACCTCTGATACGATGAACGTCTCATGAATTCTGGTCATTAATTTATTTAGCATAAAAATAAATTGACACAAACATCAAAAGAAAAAAATTGATTGTTGATTTTTAGAGTTCAAACATGTAAAGTGTCGTTCAACGCGCTAGGATTCCAATAATAATAATAATAATAATAATAATAATAATAATAATTCCTTTTTTATATATAAAGCTCTTAAAATCTAGTGACGCACAACAGATGCTATACAAGTATTAAACTCAGTCGCGTGTATATGCTGATCGACCTTGAGAAACCGAGAAATTTGGTTTTGTAAATGATAATTTTTTTTTTAAGAGAACACATTTGCATTTTTAACTAATTATAGCATGAAGATATTATTTACAATATTTATTCCATCACATAAATAAGTAATTATTTGCTGCATAAGAAAATGTACAAAGACAAAGTTACTGAATGATTAATATATAATTTACATGTACATTACCCATTATAATTTGTATTGAAATAAGCTATGTTATAAATAATGCTGTATAGTTTTCGTCTTCGTACATTATCTCTTCTGTCGTTTAAATTATGTAAAAGAGTCATTTCGTAGCAAAATTTTCATTTACAAAGTAACAGCAACGAAAGCACAAATCTTTCTCGGTAAGCGCTCAGTGCCGATTCGCATTCAACGTAAAGAATGCCATCGATTTCTCATCGTGCAAAATGTAAACTCCTCTGCCAATTAGTACATAACTGTTTTATATAAGTTGTAAGTTTTGTTAGTACATCAAATTTCTTTTCTGTTTTTCTTGAACGCACGTCTCTCTTCCAACATGCAGGCGCCTGTTCTTATTTACAAGGATACAAATCGACAATTTTTCGCGATGCGCCTGAACGAAAGTAGAAGAAATTATTTACAAAAACCTCTAATACATATTTTGACTTATGACTCGACCTATACGTTAGGTTGCGTATATAAATGTACAAAACGGGATATCTTCGCTCCAACAATTCGTAAGCGTTAATAATAGTTTATAATCGCTACATAAATATACAAAATTATTATATGTAAGTCTACGATTTTTGTATCAGAGTAATTGGAGACAGTCGTATAGAAAAAAAGAATATTAAACAGACTGGAATGAGAGGAAAAAAAAGAACGTAGATGGTCTTACAATATTACAAAATCGGTTATAATGCCATTTAATGAGAACTCGATTTCTGACATCAAAATGACAAATATGGTCTGTTTGATCCCGCAAGTAAGAATTACCTATCCATCTTGTATTTTACAAAACAGTAGTCATAGTTTAACTTTTGGTATTAGTACACACGCTTTAAACAAGTAATGGAAGTCACTATCATTTGGAAGTACTCAAAAGCCTTTAGCACCTAAAATTCATGGCGCAATTTTTTTTTTTAAATTACATATATTGAACAAGAATATTCAAAAGCTTTTCATAAATTTTATAATTTATAATCTCATACGTACATATAAATGTGAACTCTTTGTTAGACCTTTTAAGCAAGTCTTTTGATTTTGTTTGATCGATATATGTACAGATTTAATGTAATTTGTTTAATTTTAGGATACAGGCAGTGCTCTTTTGATAAATTCGCACATTTATTAATGGCTGTTATTTATAATAATCTTTTGAAAATGTCCTTTAAAGTCGATTAAAAATATTTTATACAAATATTTCAGAAAGGTTTTTACAATCAGATGTAAATGTATGTAATAACATACGATATATTAATGCTACTTGGTATCTTTACGCGGTGACAAATAATCCCTCTCTTGTACAAATAGTAACTTCGAATCGATTTTACAAATTATAAAAACTTTAGTGATTTTAAGAATTTGTTAAAATTTATTTTTAATCCAAATGAAAACAAGCGATATAAACAAGTAACGTATAAAACTGATAAAAAGATATTTTTATCGTTATGAAACTATCGTTTCGTATTTTGGATACAATACATATATCTCTCCTATACAGTAAATGGTCACTGGAAAATTACGATAACGGATTAAAAACATTTGTACACACGCGCCTTTTCTTCTAAGAGCACAAAGAACGTCGTTTCGTTATTCGCTGAAACGCCGGTTCAACATTGAAAAATGGAAATTTCATATATGAATTTATCTGGTTATCTAAATATTCACTAATTCTCGGCTGACAAACGTTTTATCATCAAAACGAATATTAGCTTCGAACGAACATTTGTTTCAATATTCCTAAGTACATATACTTTAAAATTCAATGCGTCCTTTTCATTACATCCGCGTCATCGTTACTTTGATTATTATATCTCGATAAGAAACATCGTTAAAAATCATTATTCGTTGTTACCAAACTTTCACGTGTAATATAGAGCATTAGGAATCGTTCCCTCGCTGTCAAAGTAGAAAATATAGTAGACCTATTTTCGTTATTAAATGTCCTCTTTCTCACGCACGTACACGCGTTTATGTACGTGTATGTGAAGGAATTGACAATGAGTGTCGACAAAGTACCTTCGCGTACATCTCAAATTGACATCTTCTACTTACACCAAGAGTGCTTCGAAAGATTGATCAGCCACTCTTGTCTTTGCCTTAAATCTTTAAAATTTTACACGTTACATCATTGGGCGGATAGACGTTAAACCAGACGGACAAAGAGACACTCGCGGTCGCTTGTGTACGAAAAGGATCAGTCCTGGCTGATGAGTCGTGGCGAGGAGACGGCACAGGCTAGCCCTCGCTGACCGATGAGAGCGAGCTGCGCGTCGAGCTGGCCGTGGTCGTGTGATGGGTGAGGTCGGGCAAGTCCGGCGGCAGGCAGAGTGGCATAGCGCTCGGCCCGAATACCGCCTCCTGCTCTTCCAACTGCATCGCGAACTGTTCTTCGAGCCTCTGTAACGTGAAAATGAGAAATTCCTCGGTTAGAAAACAGAAGTAATGTTATTACATGATGTTTTGTTTCTTTAAAATTTGGTTATTAATTATTGTTCGTAAGTAACGACGAATGGTGATCCGCGTGAAAGTATGCTTTTTGACTAACCTTATGGACGACCTGCGTCGTCATTCGTTAAATCCAAATCCAGACTACGCTCTATTAGCCACGCGACTAATTTGTTTAAGGAGAGAATTATTTTTTGTCGTGTTTTCTTTTTTTTCATGGATGATGAATTTTTGTTGGGTTTTTGACAAAAAGTAAAAACAAAACACAAAATTTCGAGCACCCAAACATACAAATTATGATCACCATTAGCCCCTTGATTTATTATTAAGTACTGTACACTTATCGTACAATTTATGTGACTATTAACCCTGTGTTACCTTGACATGTACAATGGATTTATGTATATTTATATATGTATAAAGCTATATACGTAAATAACACTGAGTGAGACGCATCACAGTTTATGTACATATAAGACATGACACATTTGAAGGATCGATCGCGAGCCTGTGACTTTAATGTTGGGAACAGAGGTGCATTTTAAGCCTCGATCGATCCTTGGAGCAGACACTTAAAAAAACAAATTGCAAAAGAATATAAATGGAATGAACGACAGGGACGCAATGTCTACTTTTATTAGCGATGCAGTAGCGAGGAAAACAACAATGGGACATTTCTCACAGGATGCTGACATAGCACACAACTAGCACCAACGAGACACATATATGGGGGTATACGTACTATATACCTGGAATGACGTTTATTATCATATTATATGTGCGTGAGAATAAGCAACGAGAAACATCGAAACATAAAGCAAAAGCTTACGTTCATCACCGAGAGGCAGCATTGTGAATAAATATTGTGGCACTTCTGCATGTAATATAAAGTATAGTTTTCTTTATTATAATTCGTGGTTCTCTATTCTTTTTTTTTTTTTTTTTTCTTAACATTTTCTTGAACAGCATAGCTGTATTCATGTGACTGAAGTAACAAAATAAACTTTATGTGATATTATGTATGTATAACTTAAACAGATTATGATAGATTTGACACTAAGACAAAAGAAAAATAATATGGCTGGCAAAATAATGAGGAAAACTATAAGAGATTTTTCCAGCGACTTTTTGCTGTACGATAAGTCATCGATAAGTCACAGTTGCCGAAGGGAACAATATCAAAGCTCGTTTTAGCACAAACGATCGTCGGCGTCTGTACGATTTTCGCGAAAATAATAAGCTCGACTATGTCATTAGGAACAACTAAAAACTTGCGATCGTACAGTATACCGACTAATTACAATGTATATTTAATTTAAATAATATAATAAGGAAATACGCATAATGTAAATGACAAAAAGAGTAGTCAAATTGATTGCTTCAAGCTCTGCTCGAAGACGCGTTATAAACACACTCAGGTAATTTGTTTTTTTTTTTTTTTAGTTGATCGCAGCGATTAGGAAGTTTAGGGTAGAGACAATCACAAGGAGAGTATAAGCACGCATATGATGAGATTGAGGAGCTGTACCATGTGCGGCTTGAGCGCGTCTTTAAAGCGCAATTTCAATTGCACAACTTAGTTTCAAAGGAATTGTAAATGCACAAGTGTGAAAACGTACGATACTCTGTGGTGAGAATAGGGATTCACCGATCGCTGTTCTCAATCCTTTTTTTTTCACATTTCTAATTTTTTATATTTACATCACATAACATGTTTTTGGTATTTTTTCAAGTTTTTAAGTTTTTTTAATATTTACAATTTAGAAATTTAAATACTAGAAACAATAAATTATTTGCAAAAAATAATACGACAGAAAGAAAACTTACAATTATGATGCTCGACAAAGGAAAACAAAAATGATTTTTTTGCAAAAAAATAAATAAGACTAACGTTTGAATGGCAGCCAATTAATTTTCTCACCATTCAACATTTTTTATACTTTTATTACTACGATATACTAATGCTTAAATTTGTCATTACCTTAATAAGCAATACTGTAAATAGTAATTTACAAAATTTCCCAAAACATTTCTAATTTCCCCATTAGAAATACTTGTTTCACGATTTTTTGTTAATTCATCTTTCCCAATTATTTTTCAGTAACTACTATCAAATGGCAATTCCTGATTTTCCAGTGAGTCCCAGAAGCACTGCAATCAAAATTTCACGTTTAATATCTTTTCCGATCAAACATCTGAGAAAAAAATATGATTAAGGTTGAAAAATTTAGAAAAGACGATTTATTATTAAGAATTAAATTTAGAAAAGTAAATTATTAGAATTCAATGGGGGGAACGATAACGCGAATGCGACTCCAGCCTCATTGATACTCTCGACATCGTTAAACATTCTTTTTCTGATGCATTATTTGGCAAAAGCTTTTCGGTCAATTCCATCATCGTCGAGCAGTAGATTTTCGAATTTCTTTTGAAAAATTCGATAATACTTGGAAAACTACTGACGAGTGAGATTGATTCGAAAGTCTATATATGAAGCACACCATTCTCGAACGATTAAACGACAGTGATAGCACTGACGAGGCATAGAGTCATCACCGATGGTACAGCTCCTACGGCGGTCACAGGAGTAGACGCACACACATACAGACCCGCGTTAGCTGCGTGGCGGGGATGGGAGTAGATCGGGTTTGTTGTTTCTGGGAGAATAACTTCTAGGGAGGGTGCCACCGCTACTGCTGATGACACTACTCGTTTCGGAGTTGCCGAGTCGCAGTGACACCCGGGGAATGCTGAAAGGCGAAGGTGAGCTCGGAGTGGAATGGGGCGAGATTCGCCGCCTGCTATGACTGGCAGGCGAGCTAGGAGAGTCGCGGCCGGATTTCGAGGTGGAGGAGGTGGAGAAGGAAAAGTCGAGGTGGCTGTAGCTAGTCAAGTAGAAACCGCTCAGACGGGAGGGCAGGTAGCCCCGGTAGCGAGCCTCTAGAGCCTCCATCTCTGACGCCAGTTCCGCCTCGAAGTTCTGCATGGTTTGACGTCGTCGTGATGGAGATAGAGAGAAAGGTTGCTTGAGTCTCGTTTTTCTTTATTGCTTTACTTTGTTACTTGAGAGCGCGCGTAAGACGGTCGCGAGATTATGTGATTGACCGACGCCCTTTCGCATCACAAGATGACTCATTTGAGTTATTTCATGTGAAGCGAGAGTTTTCTGACTTCGTTAAAGAAAAATTTACTTGCTAACACATACTTTTTACAGTGTAAATGAAAAAGAGCGTCAAGCTACTTGAAATATTTACCATTACAAAACTCTGTTAAATGGTACTACTGAAACGTATAGAATGTTTAATACAGAATATTACTTCAATTTAAGAAAAAAAAATATATTTCATTTCCTAATCATTTAATTCTATTTATCTACTACTTCGTATGGAATCCATATGTACTTTTAAATCTACAAAGCCAAATCAGGAAGAGCGTTATACGTAAGCAATCAATTGTAAAATTAGTCAGTCTTTTTTCGCTACGCTAAATTAATGTCTCAAAATTAACTAAAACTCAAATCTCGCTCAATCCACTATTTCTATAAAAACTAACAAACTTATGCCTCTAGTAAAAACTAAACGACGAAAGCGGAGTGAAATACTCAAAAATAAAGGCAAAGGGATCGCGCGCGCGGTGGGCATACCTGCTTGCGAGGCTTGAGGAGTCCCTTCCACTCTCGCAGCTCCTTCGAGTAAGCCTCCTCCTGTTCCTTCAGCTTGATCGCCTCGTGCTCCATGAGCATCTTGCGCTTCTCGTTCTGCAGCTGCTCTAGTTCTTTGATTGCCGCGTCGCTGGCAGCGCGCATCTCCTCCAGCTGGCGCGCGTGCTTCAGCTCGAAACGCTGCTGCTCGGCACGGTAGCGCTTCTTCTCGTTTTCCTGGAACTTCTTCAGCTTGTCGCGCTCGGCGTCTGGGTCCGGCATCAGATTCGCCGACATCGAGATCCTCATCGACTCTCTGGAAATTTGGAAATTAAGATATGAAAATTTCGTTAAAGTATTCATATAAAAAAATCATTTAATAATATAATACAAAAGAATCCTAATTTTTTAAATATATATATTTGTATGCAATTAATAATTGTGTGGCTCCATTGAACAAGAATGGACGTATACCTGAACATCATTTCGCGGGCCTTCATTTCATTGCGGATCCTCTTGGGCAGATTCCGTCGCTCAATCGTCTGTCGCTTGAGCAGCTCCTCCTCTTTGCGCTGATTCATACGCTTCATCTGCTCGAGTTCCTTTTCGTGCCTGATGAGCATCTGGTGGCGCTGCAGGAAGAATATGTCCTTCAGCTGTCGCTTCAGTAGCTGATGGCGTTCCTGGATCTGTCGCTCCTCCAGCTCCCAAATGGCGGTCTCGCGGGCGCGCAACAGCTGTTGCTTTTGCTGGAGGAATTGCCGCTCCATCAAGGCGATCTTCTCGCGGTGACTATCAGATAATCGTCGCAGCGAAGTCTCGTGGCTCTCGTTCAACTTCTCGAGGAAGAGTTTCTCGCGGTCCTCGTGCTCGGCCTCCAGCTTCTCCTTGCGCACTTTAAACGCGCTCTTACGCTTTTCCTGTAAACACGAATCCATAGGTTAATGTCTCCAAAGTAACAGAAAATTTCTATTTAATTCATAAAGATATATTTAAGACTAACCTTAGGCATAAGGTCAATCTCCTGCTTGAGCAGTCTAAGATCTTGTTTTAATCCCTCGCGGAACTGCTTGAGCTCGCGTTCCTGCTCAGCGCGGATCTTCTTCGAGGCGAGCCTCAGGTCAGCCTCCCGCTGCGCCTCGGCGCGATCGAGCTGCTGCCGCTGCTGGCGCATCAAGCCCTCAAGGTCGGCCTCGGCCGTGCGCTCGAGTAGTTGACGCTCCTGCTCGCTGCGCTTCTCCTGCTGCTCCTTATTGAACTGTGCTTTCTGTGAGAGATCCTGGAACTGCTTTTGCTCCATTTTCTGCAGCATTTTGAGCTCACGTAGCTCCTGCTTCCGGAATATCTGATCGTCGTAAAACTTGCCGTTCTCATCGTCGCCATAAATTACCTGCACGTTCACAGTCCCATTATAAATAAACGTATGTATAAACTTGTAGGAAAATTACGTAGTAGAGAGAGACTTACCTTGGAGGTGGTGGTGGTAACGACGACGCCGTCAATTTCAAACTTCCTCGTGCGTTTCCTGGTCTTCTTCTTGAGATTCATCATCTGTATCCTCTCAATGTCCTCCTTAGTCCTTCTAGGCATGTCCCTCGTGTACTCAGGTTTGCGTCTAAGCACCACCTCGTCATCCATCTCGGAGGACAGTCTCGAGTCCGCTCTATGATTTGCTCCCGTGCCATTATTATTACTGTTGCCATTGCTATTACCCAGATGGTTGTTCTCCTTGTTCGAGCCCCGACTGTCCTGGCTGATGGTCGTGGAGATGGACTCGGCGTCCGAGCGATCGATGCTCTTGCTCGGTGTGTGCGAGCGCGTCGAGCCCGAGTCGCTCTGCGAGCAGCGGGTCGATGAGCCCTCGTAACTGTCCGGCGATACGCGCTTTTGATCGTTCGACTTGCTGTAGCGGTGCTCTTTGGACTTTGAAGGCGTGGTCTTTGCGCTCGTCGACGGCTGTTCTGCGGGCTGCCTTACCTACGTAATCATAGAAAATTTTGTCAAAAGACCTCTTCCATGCGTACCGAGAAAATTAAGCATCAAATGTATCCTACCTGTCCATTGACGAGCTTCCTCGTTCGGTCGTCTTCTACGTGGCCAAGGGCCGACGAGTCCTTGACCTGCTCGCGCTCGTCACCCACGGTGACGACGGATACGTGACTAGTGTCTTGCAGCAACTGCTCGTCGTCAATCGGACTGACTATGACAACTTCAGACTCGTCCAACCGCTTGCCAATCTTCTTACCGGCGGGCGTCGTCGCCTCGATAACGATAGCCTGCTCCTGCGGTGTGTACTCCAGGCTGTCGAGGCTCGTGAAACCGTCGTCCTCCGCTGAACTCTCGTTTATCTAATCATACGAAAGCATTATTACGTTAACATCAGTTGATCTAGTATCATCTCATTCACAATGTTCCCAGAAAATATATGTACCTGCGTCTTGTTCGTCTCGTTAGCAAGGATGACGACTTCAGAAGAACCGCGCCGCGGTGGGGGCGGGCTCGAGGCCGCGTCGATCAGCACTGGTGGATGAGTCGTCACCACCGTCACCTGACTAACGTTGCTCGCCAGGCTGTTAGACGGGTCGGGACTGTCCGTCATTATCCGCACCGTGGTCGACGAATTCGTCCGGTGATCCGGGTCTGGTGTCCTCCCTACAAAATACATCAAGCCACACATGTTACCTCGCTCATCCTTTCATAAAAAGTCTCTACTTATGCTTTTGGTGAAAAGGAACCTACCTGTGATAACGACAACATTATCCGAACTCGTGCTTCTGACCATATCACTCTTAACCGGCGTCGACGTAATGACAGAAACATTCACCGCTGGAGAAGCCGGGCCCAGGATCTCCCTCGGTCTGTCCACTGTGTCCTCGAAGCTTTCCTTTACGAACGACGGCTTGGGAGGTACCACAGGCTTGCCACCCTCGGCCGAATCGTCGGAGAAGTTGTCGAGAGAGTCGTTGCGCGAGGACGAGTCCTCGCTCGGACTCTTGGCCTCCTCCGTGTCCTCCTCTTTGGGCTGTTTCAGCGACGATGAGGATTCTTGGCTCGTCTGTCGCTGCAACTTCTCGGCGACGTCGCGTTGCCGCTCCAGCACCGCGTTTAGCTTCTCCTCTACGGACTTGCGCTTGGCGTCGAGACTGCGCCGATTAACGGCGCGCGACTCGTCTGTTGGCTGTTCCGGCTTCGGGCTTGGCTCCAGCGACGATTTCCTTTCAGGCCTACAATGATCACGAAAGTAGTCAATAGCTCTTATCTGCTCCATAGCACACTCTCCATAAAAACACAAAAAGATAAAAAAACAAACCTGATATTCTCATCGGCGATGTCGATGGGCTTAAGAACGGGCGCCGACTTTCGCTTCTCCTCCAGGCTCAACTTCCTACCAGCACCAGCGTCACCAGTAACTCGCTCCGTCTGCTTTTTGGCATCCTTTGGCTTGCCACTAGCCGCCTCGCCGTTGACGGGGCTGGGCAGTGGCGGCGGTATAGGCTTGTTGTCTTGTGGCGGCTGCTCGTCCATGGGTTTGGCTTGCTCCACAGCGGCTGGTTTCGACTGTTGCTGCTGTTGCTGCTGTTGCTCGTCGGCTGTCGTTGACTTGGGCGGCGGCGGGGCCGGGCCCTTCTCGCGCGACAGTCGACGCTCGCTCGTCTCGCTGCCGACGGGTGGCTTCGGTGCCTGGAAATTAACAATATCCTGAGTAAATGGTTTTAAAAGTATGGGTTTGTGTGTTATAAGCAAAAGTGTGTATTTTTATGACAAAGATCAATTTTTCAAGAGTGCTAAGAGAGATGAAACGTGAACATTTCTAGCGAGTTTATGGTAGAAAGTAAGCTCTGACGGTGCTTTAATGCATTTGGAATTTTCAGAACAATTGCTTAAAAAATGTCATAAAATTGTTACGTAAATGAACCAGTTTTTTTTTTCTTGAAAGTGATATGGTGGAATTTTAAAACTAATGAAAAACTGTGCCACATTACTTGGGCCCCAATTAAGGAACATGATTGCAATTATACAAAGTATTATAAAATTTTTTTTATAAGGAAACCGATGACAAGTAAAGAAGAGACACGTCGTTTTCTTAAAATAATTTCACCATTTCTCACATTAGTATTATCGAAAAATGATTTAATAACTTACAAATGATTTATTTATCAATCAAACATTACGACATACCGGTTTTTTCTCCACAGACGCAGGTATATTTTCCTTGGACTCGGCCTTTCGCAATTTTTTGTTCCGTTCCTCCTTTTCGCCGTCTCTGTTAATCTCCCTCTTGTTACTCTCCTCTTTCTTCGCTGCAGCCGTCGGCACTGCGACGGTCGTGTCTTTCTCTGCGACTGCAACAAGAAAAGGGGAATAAATAAAGCGCTAGCACGCTCACAATGGCCTAATTGAAGCTCCAAGGTGAATGATCTGATTTTCGCTAATGCAAACCGGCGCTAAATGAAAAATAACTTTCAAAAGGAATGCGCATTTCAAAAGATTTACGCTGAACTCAAAATTCGCAAAACCGTATTCCAGTTCGTATTTAAATTTCAATATCGCGAAATTGGAAAAACTGTATTATTCACGCTTGGCAAACGCGAATCTCGCGTTTCTAAATGTAGACGCGTTATCGTTGACCCGGAAATGCCGAAATGCTCTCGAACGCTGAATCCGATAATGAAACGAAAAAAGAAAAATACGTCTGGAAGGGATGTTTGGCTCGATTCGTTACCTTTGACGTCATTGTCGCTGCGGACAGATGCAGAGTCATCTCCGATTTGATCCAATTCCAGGGGAAGCTGTGACGTGCGTTGCTCCTGTAAGAAAAGTGACATTAGTACGAGGAATCAAGGCTGTACCCGCGGGACGACAACATCTAAATCGAACGAAATTAAGTAACAACTGAAATAAATAATGTGATTTAATTAGGTCGGTAAATAATATTGTGTATAATAATTTGGCTCTACTTCTTTTAATAAAACATTTTTAAATGAAAAAGAAATGTAAAAGTCACCGTTTGAAAAATCATTCTTATGGTATTGCTAACAAATTGTTCATAATATAATCATGAGAGTTGGTAATTAGTCGTGACTTTTACATATGGTTAAAATAAAAATATAATAAAAATAAATTCTGTATAAAATAAAAAAACAAACAACAAAGTACTTTATATAAATAATAAAAACGTGCATATATATTAAGACAACATTTTGCATTCCACTAAAACCCAATAGTTAGTAATAAAGCAAAGAAAATGTTTGTATCACAAAAATAAGCAGAAACCTTTGCCTTAAGGAAATGTCTAACAACAAACCTTCTTACCAATTTAAATTAATTAACGAAAATTTAATAACATTTATCAAGAGAGCAGTATGAAATACAACTCGCAAGTACGTGCTTGACATCTCCTTATCGGCTGTAGCAGATAAGAAAACTGAAAACTATTCCGCATAATCGCTCAATAATAATAATAAAGATACGCAAACACAGAGACATGTACACGACAATAAAATGCGTCTCGAAGCGTCTTACTAACCTGGCAAACGCACGGGTGATGGGGCTGGCGAGGCCCGGGCGAGCCGCATGCACAGCCAAATTTTTCAGTTACAACAGTACATTCATTGCTCTCATAGTTTTTTTCGCTTATGAGTCAGTATATATATATATATAGAAAGTTGTTATTAAAAATAATGTTATGCTAGTTTTTCTATTTTTCTTTTTTTAACGTAAAAAGATGAAGAATTAAACGACAAAGAGGAGGAACATATAAACGACATATACAAAATTTACAAAGGAGAGGAGACCTACGGATATGTGTAAATTACAAGAGGGAGTTAGTGAGGAGATGTGTTAGAGATATATTAAGTATCACAGGTTTGGAACAAAGCAACTTTTATTGTAATCGTTTTTCTGTTTTTCAGCTTAGCTTAATGTTGTAGTTTTTCATGTGTATAATATATAGCTTTATTTTAATAGGTTCTGTTTTGTACAAGACAAAAAGGACGTGTGACAATGAGAATGACGATTTTATCTACTCTGTGTAAATCATGCAATTAAAATTATCGTCGTCGGTCGCGGTTTAGATCTATCTGTCGACTATGTAGTTGTCTCTCTAGCGAAAGCACCTTATTTCGATTATCAGATAAAAAATTCTTTAGCAAACTAGGTTGTACGTTTGTATTTTGTAAAATTTTAATACTCGTCACATGCTTTGTGCTTAGTTCAAACGCTTTTTTAAATACTGTAAATCTTTGAAAATTAAAAATCTTCTATGGATGCATCTTTTCTGTTTTAAAATGTATAATTTTATTCTTTAATTAGCATACAAATTTTGAATCGTTTTAAAACCACAGTGTAATTGCATTCAAAACTTGTATGACAACTTTAGATGGAAAAATTACGAGAGGTCGTTTGTAAGTATATGCAATTTTGACGTGACCTCTCAATTCGCGACCGTTTTTCCAAAACTTTAATTTTGATTTAATTCAACGTTAAGATGTTTAGCCTTATAGTACATATTGTGTATATTGTATTATTAAAAATACTGTTTAAATTGCTTTGAGTTCCATTAACAAATGGGAACAATTATTATCATGTATTTTTCACCGAAAACAACAATATTATAAACGAGTTTGAAAAGTCCTTTTGAAGGTGCAAAAACTCGTTAACAATTCATTCGTTCTCGAAGCATCGAAAAGAATTAGTTTTTTCGCAGATACATAAGGATGTATAGTAGCAAAAAGATAAAACCGTATTAATAATAGATATGGTTGCGTGCTTATGGTTCTACAAAGTCTATGTCCGTCAAAATACGGGGCTTACGATTATTACAAAATATCCACTGGATATACACTTAACAGCTAAATAGGCTATAATAAATATCATGTATAACAAATATAAATATAAGTCAGTCGTACCTTTCCTAACTAATAAGGCAGGAATCATTTAGATACTGTTTTGATCTTAAACTAGCAGATGTTAATATAATATAATACGCACATAGGAAAATAAATTAGAGGAAATAATAGATAAAAAAAAAGTAAAAAAAAAAAAAGTAACAGTGAGAGAGTAAGAGTGGTAGAAGGAGACAACAATAATAGAGATAATTAAGTTTCGTTTGTCACACAATGTACTTTGCAGGCAAAGCAGGAGGACATTACTGACTGACTCTTTGAAAATAGCGCTATCGAGTCACTGGGTAGCAGCTTACCGATCCGCTGATACTGTTCTCTGTGCTTTTTCGCCTTTTTGGCCTTCTAACGTGTAAGCGTGTAAAAAGACAAGGTAACATAGAACGTAAGAGATTAATGTTTTGAAGGACAGCTTCGATAGTTCGCCTAACGCGAATCATTATTTTCAGCCATTTGAGAGCCATACAAAGTGCAATTCTTTGTACATTTATTCTTTATACAAAATCTTGATTTTGACTGTATAGCATTTTAACGTATGACTTTCATACAACTGGCACATATATGTATATATATATTAGATAGCGTTATTGTTTTGAAACAAGTTAAATTTTTTAATTGAAAGTTATAAAATAATATATATTTACAATACTTTATTATATCTTTTAATCGATTCCCTTACAAAAGAAAACAAAAATACTAATAATCCAATTTCTTAGCCACACACCATTAGTAATAAAAATTCTACAGCGTTTTAATACTACATTATCAAAATAGATCATCTCTACGTTAGAGCTACGGCCCGAGAAAATATTACACACCCCTTAGCAAAAGAAAATCAACGTATTGTCAAGTTGTCGCTCAAACGTTTGTTAGTATACAAAGAAGAAAAAGAAAAAACTTGACACTCAAAAAGCAAAAGAGATAAAAGAAGAAAGAAAAAGGTTTAGGTCGACGACACGTACCTCGGCTTCCTCGTCGACGAGCTCCTCCTCGACCACGTCGGCCTTGTACTCGAGCAGCAGGTCGCGTATGGGCTTGGAGTCGAGGTTGCGCGCGAGGAACGGATGCTTGAGCAGCTCCTCCGCGGTCGGCCGCTGCTGCGGGTCCTTTATCAGCGCTTTCGCGATGAAGTCGTTGAAGTCCTTGCTCCAGCGACTCGGCTGGTCGAGCTTCGGCGGATCGCTCTTCTGTATCTTGAGGAGGACGCGCATAGGCGACATCTCGTGGTTCGGAGGCTCCATCTGGGCGAACTCGATCATCGTTATACCCAGCGACCAGATGTCCACCTGATGATACAGACAGTTGCAGTATGAAATAACAATTTTTCTATATAAACACACACACACACACACACATAGAAATCTAGAAGCTGAGAAGCAGCAACCGGCTCTCACCTTGAAGTCATAAGGATTGTCTCGAAACGTCTCGCAGAGCACGACCTCAGGCGCCATCCAGTAGGGCGTGCCGATGAACGTGTCGTGCTTCTGCAGTGTATACTTGTTCTTCGCAGACACACCAAAGTCAGCTGCGGCAAATAATCGACAATTGGTTAAAAGATAATTTAAAATAATATAGACATAATCCCGCTTCTTACCAATTTTAACACCGCCGGCCATCGTGAGGAGGACGTTGCCGGCTTTGAGGTCCCTGTGTATGACCTTGGCCTTGTGGAGGAAGGCGAGGCCCTTGGTCATGTGCTGACAGACGTAGGATATCTGCGGCTCGGTAAGCCCCTTCTCCAGCTCGACCATTATCGAGTCCACGGCGCCCCCGTCGCAGTACTCGATCAGCATCTACATTGACAATAAACAACAAGGTATTAATAATAATAATAAAATTCGACTATATGCGGGCTTACCCATAGCTTTCCCTCGATGAAGTAGGCCTCGTGGAGCTCGACGACGTTCGGGTGCTTGAAGTCGGACAGTATGTCGATCTCGATCATGAAGTCGCTGAGGTCGTCCTCGCCCTCTAGCGCGCACATCTTCGCAGCAGCCAGCTGGTGCGTCTGTCTGTGCTGGGCCTATGTGGATCAACATAGAAAATAGGAAACAAAAATAAGGGCGTGTATTATACTGTACGCTGCGCCAAGTATGTAGCCGAGAATTTTTATAGGTCAGAGAGCTGGCCGCGCGGCGACGCGGAAGTGCTTAATCCCGTTGTGTCATCGCGCGCGCTTACTAGGGAGAGCCGAGGTATATTAAATTATGAAGCCCCGCGCTCGAGGGAGAGCTGATTCAATAACGTTACGTTGCCCTGTACCCGCGATCCTGATTTAACCCGTGCGCCCCGTTCATTCGAATAAGCGAATAATGCTATGAATTTCGAATGAAGGTATGTGTGGACGCAGATATCTCAAGTATTTTTTAGATGAAATAACGAATTTATATATAAGAAAATCATTGGTATCTCAACGAAAAATTTTATAAAAAATTTATCCCTCAAACTGTTATATCAATATTAATAACCAAAGACAAGCACTGTCTATGTCCGTGTACGCACATGCAACGGAGGGCGTCGTCGCGCAGCGCACAATGGAGAAACAAAGAGGAGGAAAAAGGATCCGGCCGATAGGGCCAGAGGGGTGAACGGCTAAGTAAATATGAAAAGGGAAGAAAAAAAGTGAGCTCGGCTTAAATAAGTGAATATACGGGGTATAGACAGGATAAAAGGCTTGATTCATAGAGCAACGTTGGACCCGCACCTTGTAGACTTTGCCGAAGGCGCCGTCGCCGAGCTCGCCCACCATCTCCCAGAACTCCTCCGGGTTCACGTCCATCTTAATGTTGTTGTAGAGCTTCTTCTTCTTGGCGTCGTTGCCACCGAAGTGGAACGCCTTCTTCAGATTCGACAGGAACGACATCTCGGTATAACGTTGCGCGCGCAAAATAAACAAACAAAAGAAAAAAAACAAAAACAAAAACAGTGGCGGTTAGAACGTCAGCGGCCGCGTCGCCGCGCGCCGTTGCCCAGGAGGACGCGCATCAGACCCCCGCGAGCTCGGGAAGCCTGACCGACGATAGCTCCCGCATCCTGCAGGTGAGTAGACGGTGGTCCAGCTGATGATGTCACGATTATGATGGCAGTGAGGCTCGCGCAAGGTCCAAGATCATCGTATTACCGGGCGAATCTGGAAAACAAACGAAGAATCATACGGTTGATTAATTTCTCGAAGATTATTGTTGTTCAAAAAATTCGTTTTTCTTTTTTTAATCTATCAAACGTTACGTAACGCTGAGAAAAAGCTTTACAAAAAAGTTTGGTAAAAATTTTTGATAGTATAGTATAGTAATTTTTACTGGTTTCTTTCTCTCCGCGTGTACCAAAAAGAAACAACGACTCGTTGAATTAAACTCAGCTTCTTTTCAGAGTCACGCGCGTCTTTTTCCATGCAAAACTCACCCATTCTTACTGCGCACACCTACAATACATACACAAAAAGCACAACCTTTGCGCTTGCAATTACACGCCTCGCCCGTTTACAAGCCAACTCTCACAATTACCGCACGCGGCCATACATTTTTCGTGCCTGGCGCATACATAAAAGCGCGCGTCACGCAGCCGACGATTGGGAAAGCCGTCGGGACGACAAGACGAAAGGGCCCGCGTCGAGGGGAGAAGATGAAAAGCCGTCGTCGCGTGTCGCTTGTGTATACATATACGTACAAAAGCGAGGGCGAAATAATAACTACACTGTTTTCTTACGTCTAGACGCAATGTAACCCAGATTTACTGAAACAAAAAGACTCGTATTATGCATTATCGAAAAGCAAACAACCACGACGACAGATAGCGTCAAAATGGCGCGAAGAACATTTCAGCAAGAGACATGCGCGCGAGGTCATATATTGATGGCCGCGCGTAACGAGACGATTGTTCGGTTAATTGGAGCGACGGCGAAGACGCAGGCGACGGGAAAATGAATATTTAACAGCGCGGTCGGGATTATAATCTAATCGAAAATAGAAATTTGCCGTTTTTTGTTGTTGTTGTTCTCTCGCGCGTGTGCCATGCTGCAGGTTTTTGCGGGTTGCATAAGCGCCCCGCGCGCGGCGGTATGCCATTAAGTGTGTGCACATCTGTATATATTAGCTCTAATGCGGCCTCGAGTAACGCCTAAAGTTGTATACGCGACGCGAGAGATATTTTCCATTTTACGCGCCTTTTACTTTATTACATGCCTACGCACGCGCGCAGTTGTTAATGTATAATGTAAAAATAAGTTGTCGGACGTAGGCCTACAGTTATTCGTTGTCTTAGATATTAAAGAGGGTCAGACAAGTTTGTTACAAGTCGCGTATTTTTCTTTTCTCTCAACTTATCTTCGCGACTGATATATAAATTCGGAATAAGCGTATAATGTACGTGAAAAAATCCGTGTTTTGGTCAAAGCTCGTTGCGGACATGCGGAAAGGTATAAATACACGATTATTTACATCATGTGCACATTATACACACAAGTATGTATATCCGAGACATGTTTGCCACTATAGAAATCCTATAATCCCTTTTTTCAGTTTAAAATTATACCATTTTCCTCCCAAAAAATCCCTCGGGCCGCATATATATATTGCACGCACAATTTTCCACTGCACACGAGAGACTTGCGCGCGCGTGAAAAGTCCCATAGCGCTGCGAAGGTGCTACGACGACGACGACGATAGAAAGGGGGACAGCCGCGCGCGGCGAAAGAGAGACAGATGACCGGCGCGCGTTGCTGCAACGCGCGCGTATATAGTAGAGAGAAATTCCAGTGGATAGAGAAAACTGGGACGGGTCTGTTTAACGCTCGCGGAGAGAGAGAGAGAGAGAGAGAGATGACATTCCGATTGGAAAGGCTGTGTTGCCGGACACTCTCGCAGGTGTTGTTCGCTTAACCCTCTTCGCCTCTCTGCAAGTGTACACAATACAATACACACGCGTGTACATGTTTGAAGAGGAGAGTTTATGCTAAGCTTGCGTTACACGTATATACGATGACGGGAGAAAGGCTTTTTATACTACTTAATAAGAAAGTCGGAAAAACGATCTTACATATATATGCGGGAAGGGGGTGGTGAATCATCGGCACCTTTGCCAAATGATCGTTGCTCTCTCATCGCCGAGATTGTAAACGCGCACAAGTAATCCAATAACATGTAAACCAGCGCGTACATCACACGCGTCATTTGCATATTGCAGCAGCAGCAGCAGCAACCTCATCGTCTTACATCACGCGTTGTTTCCTTTATTCCCAAACTCCCCTGCACGCGTGACTCATCCTATGACGTTTTCCTCCCGGCCGCGCGCGTATAGCAGCATATATATCGATTGGTTTTCGCGACGAGACGCCCCGTCGCCGCCGCGGTGACTGTGTTTTGACTGTGCGTGCGAGTATACATAAGTACACACATGCGACCACACCGCGATGCAATCGATAATTGTCTTGGATTGCTGCTATGGGGGAGAACTGCGGTGACGAGGGTTTCTTTGATGTATATAAGGGAGAGAAGGGATTTTAAAGACACACACAAGAACCGCGCGCGGCACCGTTACATTTTCCAACCTGTGTAGGTGGTGTGTATATCGAATGGCCCGATCGCACGCTTAGTTATTGACAAACTATTGTCTTACTCGACGCGCCGGTTGCGTCTGCCATCGCGTGGGCGCTGTATAACAGCAGTGTTGTATACATCTGACTTTCGCTGCTGCCTAAGGGTTCGCTGAATTACTTTTAGCGTAATTTACGATTATTTTCACGTTGCTAATGGAGATGGATGACACGTGTGTCTCCCAAAGGGAGCAGCAATTTTCCTTAGTTATTATCGGCTGTGAATTACATATGTGCACGAAAAATCCGATAATAGATTGCGTGGAAAAAGAGAGAGGAGAGTCATAGATTTTATTGGCGATGACGAACGAGATCGTCGTTACTTCATCGAGCTTTAGGATAAACATTTTTTCGCAGCTATTATATACGATACATTATTAGATGTTACTTCTGGAGTTTTGGACTAAGATTTCGTCAATGTCACAATTCTCGCGATCGGCGTGAAAGAGAAATAAATTCCTCATTGATGAGTAATCCTTCCGCGCGCGTGACGAGAAGTATATATCCATCTCTTGTGCTTTCGACACGTGCACACGGCGAACGCTTCCTATACTTTTATTACAATAATTAGTATAATGCTCATACTAATTTCACTTTTACCGTACTTACAAGTAGTTTCGGTCATCACCGATATAACATTCCTTCGTTATTACAGCCGAAAATCTAATTTTCTACGCGATACGTAATAAGTACCGAGAGCATTGTTTTCCTCCAATCGCCCGGAGCCTTCACAGCCGCGCGCCAGCGACGACCCAATTAACGAAAAACCTTCTCCTCCCGCCTTATCTCCTCCTCCTTCTTCCTCCTCCTCGGCGACGAAGCGCTCACGGCTAAAAATATACGCGAACGTGGCGGCAGCGGCGGCGAAAATTTATGCACGACGCTGCTGCTCGCAGGTGAGATGGCGCGCTGCTTTCGCGAGATTTTTCTCGATAGCGCGGCGCGCGCGAGAGGCATAGGATTTCAATGGGCGTGCGCGCAAGTACCGACGCCGCGAATAGATAGCTTCCCTGGTAAGCAGGAAAAAGGCAAGAATTTCAAAAATTTCGTTACGGACAAAAAAATCAACGATTTTATTTATATACTTTCGTATCTTTTTTTCTTACCCGGCCTACCGAAATGAGATATTTATAAAGTGGAAAGATGCGCGCGCCTCGTGCATTATTCAACGGGCACTTTAATGAAGACAATAAAAATAAATAAAGCGCCTCGAAATACTAAACACATACACGCAGTTTTGCAGCGAAAAAAAAACACGCTCGTAAACGGCGCTTTAATCAATCTATAAAGCGATAACACGTGCGAGTCGAGGGCGATTGATGTAACGCGAATAAAAGAAGAAGAAGAAAATTGATAATCGCGGTCTCGCGGCCTATTACGAAAGACATTGTGCGCTATGCGAGGATCTCGCGGGATCGCCGGAATCACGGCTCTTTTGTTCCTCCTTCTTATAATGTTCGCCATTTCCTAATACTTTATAGTATAATGCAACGAAAAATCAGCAAGCGCTGATAACAGCCCCAAAATAAGAAGAACAGTATATACATATATATATACACAAGGTATGGCGTAACGCGCGCGCAGGTAAAATCGGCCCGCACGCTTGCGCTTGCGCGAAAGAGAGAGAGAGAGAGAGAAAAGTTCAACGTCAAGGTCGCGGCGCGGTGTTACGCAAAATGCTCGTGCACGGACACACGGACGGGCGAGTGTGTGTGTGTGTGTGTGTTGAGGTGGGGAAACTACTGTTGTTTCGCGGTAAGTATACTTATAAGTACACGAGGCGCTGATTGATAAAGAGGAGATTGACGATGGGCGCCATGGTAAGTGTGTGTGCAATATATCGGTTGTGTAAAAAGCTGTATAGCGTTGCTATCTTGACAATCGCGCGCGTGCGTCATTAATTCGGTGATTTTATAATACTCCGTTATCTTATTTATTACATTCGTTTCGTTATCAAAATAAGCGTTATTGTGCGCTACTCTGAATTGAAAATCGAACGGACCATACATGCATCAGCGGAATAAAGTGTGACTCGATATATACTCACGCGCACAATGGGCAACTCGGGCAATCGGGAGCATGACATCAGTCCAATCTCTCTCTCTCTCTCTCTTTTAATGACCTAATGACGAATTGCGCGCTCAATGGAATTCCCTCTTGAACCAATTTCAGCTCGTCGCGCCTGTCAATGCGCCATGCGCGCCTATACGTAATTTTGCATGATGCCAGTTGTTGTTTGTGTACTTATATATATTTTACTGTTTGGGCGTGTTTTTCAAATCGATTTTTACATTTTCGAGAAGGGTTTGACGTAAGTATAGAGAATTGCAGTCATAAAATTTTCGAATTTTAATACTCGGCGTGAATTCACGCAGAGTCTTTTACGTATACGAATTCGTTTCGTCAGTCTTCCGGGCGACGCGCGCGTAATCACAGCTCCCGCGAGCGTGATTTATCAGTTTTTTTTTTTTTTTTT
>JAPYZP010001002.1:0-21272 GCA_030522985.1 Torymus sinensis | reverse complement strand
TCCCAGTTGAAAGCAACCAATGAAATACAATAAAAAAAATTTTAAATTAGATATCATAAGTTTTTGCACCAGTAAAAACTTATTAAATCCATGTAAATATGTCTATCAATTGGTTTATATGCGCAATGTACTATAAATTTTTCATTAGTGTTCATTTGCATCTGCTAGTGAAACACAAAAATTCATGCTTACTTATTTTCCAACAAAAATATTATATCGTATGTTATAATGTAAAACAAATGTTATTTTTAAATCGTAAAATAGCAAATAATATTTGCTAGTATACACTAGTTTTAGCAAATAATTATAATCATTCCATGATTTTACACGAATTTATAAGAAAAACAGAATTAAATGTGAATGATTTTTTATTGATTTTACTTGTAATTGATTTAATTATATTGGCTTGTTTGCAACAGCAACTTCAATTTTTATTCGTTTTCATGAGTATAGAGCAAGATTCGTTCCAATTGGAGTCAATGGTTTTTCCTAGTGCCTATGCCATGTAAGTAACAAGTATATTAACCATAATTTAAATAAACTTTTTATAAGTATTTTTTTTCTTTTTCTGGTAGATCAGCATTAAATGTGACCAGTTCTTATAAGCATAAAACAGTTAAAATTCAGTATTCTTAATATGAGTTAATAAGGTTTAATTAGTTCATTCTGTTTGCAATCAATGGCTTTTTCTAGGATCTACATAATGAAAATAAAGAGTATATACATTAGAATATTTTAGTAAGACGTATTAGATTTTGCAGATACTCCTGATTGAACTTTTCATTAGTAAATATTGTTTTTTTCAGATAATCGTGTACTAAAGCTTACCAGTTCTTATCAGTATAAAGTAGTTAAAATCCAGTATTCTTAATATAAGTTAATAAAGTTTTATTAGTTCATTCTATTTGCAATCAATGGCTTTTTCTAGGGTCTATATAGTCTCAACATAAAATTTTATCAGTTTGTATTAGTATAAAACAATAAAAATTTAATAATAATTATACGAATTTATAAGATTTATTCAGTTAGTTACTTTTGAAATTAATGGTTTTTTCTATAGGGTCTACGTAATGGAAACAACAAGTATATACATTAAAATATTTTAATGAGACAAAGGTAGATTTTCCAGATAATTCTGATTTGACTTCTTAATTTGACAATGCGGCTTTCTTGAATAAATCCGCATAAAATTTTGCCGTTTTCGTCAGTATAAAACAATAAAAATTATATATAACACAATTTACGAAATTTTTAGGATTGTAACTTACCATTCATTCTTATTTTCAGTAGTACACAAGTTTTCAATAATAAATTAATTATACTTTATTAGTTGTAAAAGATGAGTATCATTTGTCCAGGTGGAATTTTTATTCTATAGTTAAACGTAAATACAAGTACTTTATATTGTAAAACACTTTTTACAAAATTCTAATAAAGTCAATAATATGAAGTGAATATCTACGTATTATATAAATGGCTCAACCTATAATACTGCCGTTTTTAACATACAACTTACATCTAATTATTTGAACTTAGATCTATTACATTATTACGTCACGTCAAACACTATTGATCATAAAACTTCAATCTTCTACTTCTGGTTCACTATCTTCAGTACCACTATCTTCCTCACTGCCTTCATCTTCATCAGAATCACCTTCTGAACCACTAACTGAACCATCGTCTTCCTCGTTATTTTGAGTCTCGACGGAGTTTTTTTCAGTATTGTCGGACTCATTTTGAGTCTCGTCGGGCTTATTTGCATCATCCTGATTCACAAGTAATATTACATCTTCTACTTGTTTGGATTTGTCATCCTCGGCTTCTATTTTTTTATTTCAATATGTTCACCTGTTGATTTAACCTCTTGTGCAACTTTTACCGGGTCCAATTTCATGTCAACTGCCAAGTAATATCTATATATACCTGCAATTATATACAATTATTTACAATAATAGTAAATTATGATACGCGTGTACACTTACTATTACGTACTAGTATTATATTACAGTATTATACTATTACATACCAGTGTCATATAGTATTTTATACAACGAGAGCTGAATAACCATATTAAAGTTATGATTTTAAGATTTACAGTGGTATAAAATATATATTTTATTACGGCACTTAAATGATAAAATTAAAAATAGATGTACTTAGAAGTCTAAATTAATGAAGAACTCACACATACACGACCTGTAATGATTAATTTTAATTTTAATATAGTTATTTACCTATAACAGATCCCAGCAACTTGGGATCCAGTTTTTCTTTTGCTGGAGCATCGGTCCTCCCACACTTTCTGCCAGTAACTGAACTGTTTTTCAAAGTTTCTCTACCAAAAATAGTTTCAGCTATGTAACGTACGAATCCGGAAAATTCTGAGCCTTTTTTATCTTTTTTATTGTACGTATACCGTTTATTCTTGGCGTTGTCATATTCAGTTTTAGATATGTAAACATTATTTCCACAATGTATCTAGAAATAATTAAATGATTTCGTATAAGCAAATTATCTTGTGATATGAAGTATTCTTATATATTACACTATTAAAAATGTTATAATTTTAAGAAAATTTTTGAGTTTAATAAATATTATTATTATATAATATAATAATGATATTTATTAAACTTATGAATTTTCGTACATTTTCCCCGTTGCAAATGTTATTATTAATTGATATTTTCAATTGAGCCCAATTAAAAAATCACAATTAAGACTGACAACTCACTATTATATGACCTATACCGCTGCATGGTGTGCAGCTAAGCCCGTCAGCACATGGGAGTATTATTTTGCTTAGCAGTGCACTATGCGGCGGAATATAAGTCCCATTTATTTACTATTTTTTAAACCATAAAAACATTATCTTACCATACTGTCAGACTTCCTTAGATACCCTACATCAGGTTCTCCTTTAGCAATGTTCTCAAATGGATTGATATCTCGATTAGCTATGAATTCGAAAGTCAATATTATTTCATAAAAAAGCTATATAAGATAGTGAAACAACATTGATATAAAATTAAACAGATTTACCGTATTCATCAATTTTTTCGTATACTTTACTTTGCAATTGAGCGTTTAAGTCCTGCCATTTTTCTAGTTCCTGTTGTTTTTTTATGCAAAGACTTCGATACGATTCAATACTTTGCAATGCTTCCTTCAATTTACGTTCTGTTTCTTTTAATTTCTTTTTCACTTCCATAAATTCTTTCTGGTCTTTTTTCTTATTCTTTCGTTTATGTTCTCTCTTCTTTACATGTCTCAAATTTTTCTCTGACTTCGAAGTGGATTGTTTGGATTGTATTTCAGATTTCTCATTTCCTATTTCAGAATTATTACTAATATCAACAGAATTATCAATGGAACTAGAATTTTCTGAAAATAAAGCCTGCTGTTCACCAGATAAACTGGGATGCATGTTGGTATCAATTGCCTGCAAATAAATAAATATATAAGTATATGTACAGAAGTATATTCGTTCTCTCGCTTATTTTAAAATTAAGAAATAGTACATTTCGATACGGGGGCGGAAGGTGATTATTTATCTCATGTGACGTTTTTCTCACAAGCGAAGCGAGCTAAAAATCTTCTTACGCATCAGTTTCGAACAGTATTTTATGCCACGAGAGCCGAATAATCATATTAAAGTTATGATTTTGAGGTTTCAGTGGCATAAAAGATTTTTACATTCGTGTTATTTTGTAATAATGTTGATGTAAGCAATAATCGAATTATTTTTTTTTTCAAATGTATATTCATTTATTCTTTATATTCTTTTTCAATTTTGACTGGTATTAAATTAAATATTTGTATTTAAGTTTATTAAATCTCTATTGATAATGTGAACTTTTTTAGTATTACTTAACTTTAGGAAATTACTGTGATATGAATTTTATTCAATTTTCTATAACCTATATACCTAAATATAACTTTAAGGGGATTTCGGAGATTATATGAAATTACATAATTACCGATATTTTAATATTTCGCATAATTTCTTTT
This sequence comes from Torymus sinensis, assembly GCA_030522985.1. Lineage (NCBI taxonomy): Eukaryota > Metazoa > Arthropoda > Insecta > Hymenoptera > Torymidae > Torymus > Torymus sinensis. The sequence goes on along the minus strand of JAPYZP010001002.1, from coordinate 17,261 downwards.
TAAAATTTTTGATTTTTAACGATTCCATAAATCTCCTACTATTTCTTAAGTTATAGTAATCCACTGCGAACTGTGAGTGAATGCACTTTTTTTAATTAAATAAATTTCAACAATATTAAATTCGATATAAAAATCTATGATAATTGATGTCAATATCTATTTAAGAATTACTTTTTCAGATATTTATTTTACAAATAAAATCAATTTCACGCACTAGTATCGAAATATACTATTTATCAATTTATCCCTCTATCAACGTTGAATTCTCTATGCCATTGCTAATGTATTGAATACTTACATCATTAATTAAATCATTTTCATTTCGCACTCTTAAGTCAACTTTAGAAGAAGTTGTAGCAATAACTAGAGGTGAAGTAACAGTTTGAACTTGTAATGAACTAGCAGCATCAACTTTTGGTGGAATAGCAGTCTCATCTTGTAATATTGTAGTAGTATCAAGTTGTGAAGTATTAGCTTGAGTTGGTATTAAAATAGTACTGTCGACTTGTGAAGGATTCACATCTACATTTAAATCTTTCTTAGACATTGGATCACGCTTACTTTTTTGTTTTTTAGCAACGTCATTCAAGGGTTCCTGCTTTCTTTTTTTTTTCCCTTCTTTCCTTTCATTAGAAGTATCAGATTTCGTTCCTTTTTCTTTTTCATTAGATTTAACCGAAGACTTTTTTTTTTTCTTTTCAATAGACTTATCAGAAGACTTCGACATTTTATTGATATTTTCTTTCTGTTCCATACTTTTTATGTCCTTTTTAATAGGTAAGCTTTCACGTGAAGAAGACTGAAAATATTTTAAAAGCATTAATTTAGTGACACTGTATTGTACAGTTTTCGATTTAGTAGTGCGTAAATAGTACATTACGATACATGTGCCTTAAGTAGCCCATTATCGTACAATATTTTATAGCACAGCCTAACCTAAGCCCGCTATCACGCCTATCCGTGCGCTAAGTAGCCCTCTTGTGCACCGTGAGGTTAGCGCACGAGCGTAGCGAGTGCGATATACACGGTGCAATAATGGGCTACTTATCGCACGGATAGGCATGACTTAAGTGCGGGCTTAGGTCACACTGTGCAATAATACACTATTTTAAAAGAAATATTAAGTAAAGTCAAGTTTTAATTATACGCTAAATATTAGTACATTCAGTAAAGCTGTAATCAATTTTATACTTCAAATTTCAAATTAACTAGGAAAGTATCGCATATATGGAAAAAACTAATTTTGTCAGGGCTTTAAGAGTCGATTTCGGGTATCAAAAAATGTCAAATATTTTTCATTTTGTTGAAAAATAGTGTCTTCTTTATCGTTCATAACTTCAGAAATATTTTAATTATAAAAATGAGGAAAAAAGATTATAAAGCATATAAAGCTTAAATTTGAGCTTTGGTTCGTAAAACATGTCCATTCCTCAAAAAGATATGAGCAATCAAAAATCATCATAATGTGAAAAAATGATTAAACATTTTGGTTTTTTTCAATAATTTTTCAATGAATATTTGTACCGAATCTTTATGCTACCTTTAATTGTTAATAACTTCCCGAGGAATCAATATTTTTTCTCGAAGCAAAACTTTAATTAAAGCTGTGTATATACCTATCTTTACAATACTTTCTGCTTAAATTTATGACACAAATTTTTCGAAAGTTATAACAAGTAAAAGGTAGAACAAATAAAAGCATATTTGAGATCATTAGATGGCCATATCTGAAGAGAAAAAGTGCATAGGAATGATTGGCGGGGATTGGGCTTCATTTTTCGATGCCAGAGGTCAATTCTTAAAACCCCGTTAAAATCCGTTTTCCATATGTGTGACTCTCTACTAGTGAAATCTTTTAAAATATATTAAAGACCGTTGAAGCGCCATACTGGCAAGTGGGAGTCTCAAATGCAGGTGAAGTTCGAGGAACGACCGGATACTTTTATACATTAAAACGGGTGCGAATAAAATTCATCGATTTTGTTTAAAGCCAATTTAACCAACTAACGTGAATTCTTTAGTTTAATTCATGTGCTCTTGTGATCATCAAATAAGTGAATAAATAAGTAATATGAGGATCTATAAGTGTGATAAAGTTTTATGGGTAGCGTGATAAAGGTAAATTGTGCGGTTATAAAGATTAATGAAAGGGTTTGAAGTTTGCATTGTTGGTATGCAAACAAAAAATTTTTTAGTATTAAATAAAGCTGCTACATAAAGACGAGAGAGAGAGAGAGAGAGAGAGAGAGAGAGAAAGAGAGAAAGAGAGAGAATAAAAATGATATTTAAAAAAAATAATACTGACTGGTGTTCATGAAAACACAAACAAAGCAATGAACTTATAATTGTAAGAAAAGAGTTTTTGCTGTTATTTCGTATAAAACAGATAGTTTGAAACAAGAAAATTACCGAATATGTATATAATAAATGTATATATGTTATAAATATAAACAGTATTTTTTAATTTTGTTGGATTCCAATAATTCAGAATTAAGACTCATGAAGATTATGATACTTTGAAATATGTCATTAACGCGTTGAATGCCGTGAGAATTTAATGATATTTTTAATAATCTAAATAACAAAACAGCTACAAACTGCATCCGTCAGTAATATAAAATACTTTACATTAGGCCAATTTTTAATTTTTTGCTGACAGACTTAATTATTAAAAAGTATAGCTAACTAATTCATGTGCTCGTGTGATCATCCAATGACCGAATAAATAAGTAATTTCAGTGTCTATAGAACCCAAGACAATTAACTTATTATATTCAATTTAGCTATGTATAATAAATTAGTAACATGACGTTAAATTTTTTTATGATTTATGTGACATATGATGATTAACTGTTAGTTTGTGTTATTTTATGTAATGAGTAGATAAATATCATGAAGTACGTACTTAATGGCATTCATGGTTGTTTGGTAAGAATGATATGTACTCGTGAATCGTATTGTTCATCACAATAACTTTACGTTTGATATTATCTATTTTGAAAATAATTTTATTCGATACTTTTTTTGCAACCTTAAAAATGTGTTTAACAGTAGATTCATCAGTTCCATTAAAATCGTTTTCCTTGATTAACCATTGACAACCACAAACATAACATTTATTATCTACTGTTATAAAATAATGTATTTCAACAATTTTTCCACACGTAGTCTCAATTACAGCATCATATGTTTTTTTAACTCGTGTATATTTAATAGTATGAAATGTTGATGATTTGTAAATGCATCTGTCATAGCAGATAATACTGGCTTTGTATTGTAAAAGATCTTCCATCATTTTTGTTATTGCTTTATTTTGAACACCAATGCCAACCATAATAACATTATGCAAACGTGTATACTGATTTTGTAGATGTGTTTTTGAATTAAACAATGACTTGCAGTACTCTATTGACTCATCTGATGCACATTTATTATTTTCAATATAACTCTCAAAAGTACATCTTGTCAACCATTTGCATGCAATTTGTTTTACAGATCCATTTGGAGCATTTATCTCATTTAAAAATTGTCCAATGGCAGTTTCAAATGGAAAAGCAGAATTAGCCCACAATGGACCTACTTTGCGAATACTGTCAGCATAGTGTAAGTGTCCATGAAGGTTAAAAGTCATAATTTCTATATCATACAAGATCTCGCACTCTCCAACAAATTGCAACATTTGTATTTCACAATCGTTTATTTCTTCCTTCGTAATAGATTCCTTTAGGTATGTATAAATACAGTGAACAAAACGTAAATAGGAATTGAACATTTCGTCTGGTAAAATTCCATGTAAGCAGGGTACGCTTACAAACAATAACCATATTTTCCATTCCAGAGCTTTATATTTCTTAGCAAAATCCAAGGACCGTAAATTACGCTGCAAATCACGACTCAACTTCATATTAGCCATTCTTTTTTTCACTTTTTGAAAATCTGCTGACGACAAAATTGCTTTCCAGACTAGAAATAGTTGTTTCGTTACTCCTAACAGAGTTTGATGCATATAGTCGGGTGGCAAGTTCCAAACAATATCGAAATTTTCAAAATCTTGGAGAATTGAATAACCCTTAACACCAAACTCTGTGGGTCGAGCAGATGACATTACGTTGGATACGTGATTCAAGTGCATTTCATGAGTTCTTAATTCTGGATCATCTTTTTGCATTGGAAATTTCATGGCATGTTTGTAGTAAAGTCCATGATGATAACACCAACTGCAGCCAAAATATCCGTTGAATTGAATCCTATTCTGTAGTAAAGGCCTCGCAACTGTATCTACACAACCACAAAATGGAACTAGTTTCAAACTAAAAACTTCGTTTGTCCAATAATCTGTAAGTTGTATGCCTTGCTGAGCTAATACATCGCATTGTTTCTTCAACACAGACATAAATAAGTTCATAAATTTTGGCGTAGGTTCTTTTTCGGTTTGATATAATCCCACTAGAATGGGATGTTTGAAACGAATTTGACCCAAGAAACAGTTAAGATGAATCTGCATCGGCCATAAAGCTTTGTTAGCACTTTTCCATTGTTGAGCTCCATCAAGACTGAAGTTAAAAGAAATTATATTCGGTTTATTACAATTTTTTTTATAAAGTTCTGAGTCGGTTATATCACTAATAATATTATCCTTGGACATGCATGTTTCTTTATTAAAATCGAACATTGATTGCTGAATATTTTTTTTATTAAGGAGCGTTTGTAATTGATATTTTATATCAAAGTATACGAAATAGTTTTCACTCGTGCTTGTAATTTTAAATGATTTATTACAAATACAGCATTGTGTGACCATATTTTTCTTCTCTGAAACTAACATTTCTAACAAACTTTCATTACAGTCTTCGCAAAAATAACGCTTTTTTACATTATCTTTAGGTGGCGCGATATACTTGTCGAGTTTATATGGTGACAAATTAAATGTATTATATTCAGGTCCAGCTAAACATTTTACGAAATTTATCAAAGCAATTTTTTGTACCCGTGGCATACCAAATTTTATTGTAATAGCTTTTAGCATAAGCATTACATCAGAAATTGTCAAATTACTTGCAGGAAACATTATTCTTTTATCTTCGTAAAATGATTCAGCTGTATATGGTTGTGGTTGCTCATCATCTGAAATATCCAAAAAGAAATCATCTTCTGATTCATCCTCGGAAGAATTATCATCTGCACTTTCATTATCATCACGGTAATTGTGAAAGTTTTCGTTATCTTTTTCAGAATTTTCTGTTCCTACAAAAAATTCAGCCACGTTTTCTGTTTCGTGATTTGTATTTTCTGTAGACATTATTTCAATTGCTTTAACAGAATTTTTTGATAGTGTCTTTTCTTGTGCGACGATAGAGCTACCAAAACTTATATCACCAGACGTTTTAGTTTCAGAGTTAATTGATTCACTATATATTGAACTTATATTATATACAGGATGCACAATATCTGTCAGTTTGTCTGCAAAGATATGTAGTTATTCAAAATCTATTTTTAATGAAAAATATTTGTATGCCTCAGAAACAAATCAAAATTAAAATGCTATACAAACTTCAGGGTTTGCAAGATTAGGGATTTACTTTAGAAAAAGGTTGCTTCAAATTTTGCTTCGTCCAAGAGGAAGCTTTATAACAGTGAACACAATTGTCGACACAAAAAATGTTGACAAATAAAGTTATAGAAAATGTGCAGTGCAGTGTGTGTGCCGTGTCGCTGTGCAGTAATGTGTCCGCATAATACACTTTGTCGTAAATTGTATTTACGACACGTTGCCAATCAACGTTGTGAACGGACCAATCACAGTCGAGTTTGATACACGCCTATAATACTCGTATGAATCAAAATCTCGAAATAGCCTATTAAAATGGCGGTGTGAGAATTGAAGCGTCTGAGGACCCGCTACATTACATTAATTAAATTTCGGTAATACATTATTACAGGGATGCAACTCCCTATTATTGAAAGGAGGACATTATCGTGAAAAAAGCAGAGGTTTATGCATTAATTTTATTTAATAAATAGTAATTTAAGGAACACAGATAAAATTTTTATACTAACAATGATCGTACTCTCTTTTTTTCACTTAAGAGCAATAGAGGAAAATTATAACAGAAAAGAGGGAGATTTTCATGAAAACGGGGAACAGAATCAATTAATTAGACGTTTAATAGAAAACTGTAGACGGGGCATGCGAGTTCCACGCGTATACGGGAGCACGGCAGACGTGTATAAATAGAAAAATAATTATTTAAATAATTCCTAACCCTAAGTAGGCGGGGGACGCGAGTTCTACGCGTATACAGAAGCACGTTAGACATGTATAGATGGCAAAATAATTATTTAAATAATTCCTAACCGTGAGGAGGCGGGATATGCGAGTTCCACGCGTATATGGTAGCGCGTCAGACGTGTATAAATTGTAAAATAATTATTTAAATAATTCCTTACCCCAAGTAGGCAGGGGATGCGAGTGCTACGCGTATATGGGAGCGAGTCAGACATGTATACATGGAATATAATTATTTAAATAATTCTTAACTCCAAGTAGGTGGGGGATGCGAGTTCCACGCGTATACAGAAGCACGCTCGACGTACATACATGGCAAAATAATTATTTAAATAATTCCTCACCCTAAGTAGGCGGGGGATGCGAGTGCCACTCGTATACGGGAGCGCGTCAGACGTGTATAAATGGAAAAATAATTATTTAAATAATTCTTAACCCCAAGCAAGCCGGGATGTGAGTTCCACGCGTATACGCGATGACGTCAGTCGTTCATACACAACCTAATAATAATTTAAATAATTCCTAACCCCATGTAGGCGGGGGATGCAAGTTCTGGGCGTATACGGGAGCGCGTCAGACTTGTAAGGGAAGGTGGAGCAATATGGGTATTTCGTGGGGCGAAGTGGGTACTTCCGTTTTAAAAAATATTAATCAAACTTTGAAAAATACTGTAGCACGCCTACAGCGACTTTTGTGCGAACAGGAAGTCATGCAGACGTACGTTGGTAATCGAATTTTCTTAAAAAAAGTTTTGAACTTAAATAGGCGAGATACGAAAGCTTCATGTAAAAAATTGGAGCTATAGAAATAAATTATTCATTTAATCAATTCAAATAAAATTTCTTTGACTCTACATAATTTTCTTCTCAGTATAATACTTCGAATTAAGAGTGTGCTAGATCAACTCAAGACTAGACCAAATTTGTCTCGGTGAATTTGAGCGAGACGAGACGAGATCCCGTCTTGGCTGAGATCTCGCTCCAGATCGATCGAGAACGACCAAAAATTGATTAATTAATTTATATTTTTAGATTTATTTAGAAAATAATGCTTTGACAAAATGTTAGCTCTCCAACATGTTCTTTTAATAACGATAATCGGTCAGTCGTAATAATATTTCCAACAGCGCAGAAAAGTCTCTCAGTACTTGCTTGAGTAGCGGGGTCTCAGAAATAGCTTTGGGCTACAATAATAAACAATGGGAAAGTATCTCGATCATTTTCCCAATATTTAAAAGATCATTGTTTAATTTTCCTCATATTTAATTTTATATACGTATCTTTAAGTTCTGTTACAAAAGATGGAAGCCGATTCAATAAAGTACAAAATAAATTGTAATTTGATAAGTTTGAAGGTCGAAAAGCCAGATCTTGAGCTTGGGAACGATATCTTTAAAAAAGAAGTGTTGGTATCGAGACGAGATCTCGGTGCACGACGTGATCTCGGTACGAGACGGAATCTGATTACCGAGGCAAGATTTTTTTCTCTAGACGAGACTTATATTTCTCGATTCATCCCATAGTCTTGCACACCCATATTTCCAATAGAAACAGTACTAAAGCTATCGAGTATATACTTTAGGTACTGACCAATATTTATTAACGTAAATATTGAAAAAAATATCCATTTAAAAAATCCCTTATATAATTTTAGAACTCGAGATAATTTTTCTATTTCTCTCGAAATGATTCTCGAATAATCGAATCCGTTTCGAAACTCGAAAGAAATCGAGAAACAGGTAAAAGACGGCGCGCGTTGCGCGCCAAATTAATAGTAGTGTCCTTTAATCTATAGAGTCAATTCAAATTAACAGAGAAAAAGTACGTAATAATTTTGGAGACAGTTATTCTTTCTTTCTTTTCTGTGTTCGATAAATCTACTGTCTATGAAAAATATTCCATATGAATAAAACTCGCCTTTAACTCTACTAAAACAAATACTTAAGAAAAAGTTTCAAGTTGCAAAAATAGAAATCCTGTACCTTGGTGGGATTCGGAATGTGACAAATTTAGAAAATTTTAAGAAATTTAGAACGGGTATTTAAAAAAATTTAATTTTTATCTTTGGTATTCACAATCACGACTTACAGATACGTATATTTTTATATTGTAAAATGAATTTTTTAACACATCCCATCATAAAGTTTGTACTTTTTTCCCGACGAAGTGGGAAAAAAGTGCTACGTTCATTCCCTCATATAGTTCCCAGCGCCACGCACATGTCACCTAGCCTTCGGCTCGGGCACAAACAGTGCGTTGCGCAATAAACGAGAGTGAAGTTAGGGAATCAATATGCAGCCTTTTTTCCCTTTTCGACAGGAAATGAGTACAAACTTTATGATAGTTGTGTTAAAAAGTCGAATGCGCAGGGAATAAAGTAGGTTGTGCGAATCTGTGCGTTCGTACGAATCTCGCGCAAGGAGCACACAGCCCACTTTATTCTCTTGGTGCACAATATACTAAAGTTGGTAACAAATGAAAAATTGTTTGCTCACGGCATTTAGTAATATTATTAAAGTACATATAATATGTCAGCTAATGATTAATAATAGCGAAAATAGTAATAAAACTTCAAAAAGTTTCACCAAGCACACGAATAAAATAATTTTTACGATATTATACAGCAATATTTCTTAAGATCAGATGGCAATTAAAAAAAGAAATATTTCTTATATTTTATACACTTAATAAAAAGTCGTCATAATTCATATATGTTCCAGTATTACTAAAAAATAGAATAATTTTCTCTACATATATAATAAATTTTAGTATAAAATTTTTCTTCGTGTATGCAATAAAAAGAAATTTGTAGGGTCTATTGAACCTCAGAAATAGTACATTATGAGAAAATAGTATCATATTTTATTTTATACCACGAGAGCCGAAAAATTATATTAAAGTCATGACTTTGAGGTTAGAGGGGTATAAACTTCAATTCTATCCAATGATCTAGATAATGAGACACTTAAAATATAAACAATTAAAACCGTTGTAATTAATGGGCACTTAGCTTCGTCTTAAAATTAATTTATCGATCCTATATAATTTTGTATGTAATATAGACAATATCTTTTTTAAATTTTCATAAAGATCGTAAGTATGATTATTTTTTGAAATATTTGATTTTAAAATTTTAGTATATTTTGTTATTTTACAAAGTAATTGTATAATTATCTTCGCTGCATGATTTATTAAATTTGATTCAATCACGTTGAAATTTGACGGAGATTATATATCGTAAAAGTTTATTAGGTATTATAGTAGTTTTCGATACAGCCGGCGTAAAAGCGATTTTAAAAATTTGCAAAATGCGCAATACGTCGCACTTTACGCACACTGAATCGAAATAGTATATTTAAAAAGAATTTTCCGCAACGCCGAGCCAAAAGTACCGCATTCTGTTCTGGCACAAAAAAGAGAACAGGCTATTAAATAATATAATCATTTCGCATTAAATAATAGTATATTACGCGCCTACGGAGAAAAAAACTTGGACAGTCCACAGCTCATGTTACTCCGGTGATGCGTACTTACACTATTTATCTCCATACTCGGGCCAAAAATACCACATTCGCGTTTTGTTAACAAAAACATTTTATCTTATCCCCCATATTTAATTAATATCTAATACAGCAGCCAAATTGTCATTATCGAAAAATCTACATCGACATGAGTAGTCACCGATGAGAGAAACTAGAAAATGTTAATATAATATTTCCCAGTGTCTCTCACGATGTAAAGAAATATTTTATTAAAAATTTCGACTCATTTAATGACTTCTTGTAGTGCTTTTCTCATAAGTTCTTCGAAAAAAATTTGATTAAATATAATGGACCTGTACCGAAAGAAATCAGTAACCAAAATATGTATGAAGAAAAAATATTTCAAAGTCCGAAGAAAAATGTAATTATCGTGACGTTTTTGGCCAACAACATCAACATGTGAACCTTATAATATATTTAGAATGCAGACCTCTTTTTTGGTTATCAGAAGAGTTTATGAAATTTTTCACAAAGAGCTTCAGTAGAGTGCACTGTAAAAAATCATCAGATAAGTTGAAATTTTCGATATTTTATTTACAGTTTTGAGTTCCTTTTATCGGTGACTACTCATGTCGATGGCCGACAACGCCGTGCTTGTACATAATGGGACTGTTTGTCCTTATGTTACTCTATGAATTTCTCAACAAATATTACGCCATATTTTTAAGTATTGATATCTTTATGTAAACAGCGATTGCAAGAACGAATTGGAAAATAGTAAAAAGCTCGTACAAAAATAAAAAAATTCTAAAACATCACACTTTTCAGAATAAGTTCATTTTTATCGGTCATACATAGGTAATGTCTGCGATTTGTTAATAATGCATGGATTATGAATAGGTAATCCTATACATATGTACGATTACATAAATTAATGTGATTTGGTAGATAATTAAATTGCGTATTTGAAGAAAACGTAAATACATTTTAACCTTCAATATTTCTAAAAATCATTAACAGATTCATTTACCTACAGAACTGTTACGATTTATACAAACTCAACATCTACACAGAATTTAAAGGTGATAAAACCAATTTAACTATAGTTATATGCAACGAAGAAACTGACTGTGAAATACCAAAATATGGGTCAATCATTCTACCTAAACAACTCACGAAAGGTATCTGAAATGAACCTCATAAAATAGTATATTTCGATACTAGTGCGTGAAAGTGATTTTATCGACGTGTGAACGTTTGCACCCGAGCGAAGCGAGGGTGAAAAGCTCACACGGTTAAAATCACCTTCCCACCTGCGTATCGAATAGTATTTTTTGATACGATGTGCACAAAGCTTAATTTAGCGCATGATTTTTTATTCAAGCGTGTGCGAAATCGAGCTTTACGCACGAAGTGTTATAAAAATTTTTTTAAGCTATTAATAAATTTTACTCTAGTTATAGTGCGACATACAAAACTTATTTTTTCAGTTTTTAATTTTTTACTCATAAACCAGTCAATATTTATAAAGGTTATAGGTATATTGTGCGTTATCATAATTTTTTCGAACCATTTGACCGATTAAATTGAAAGTTATAATTTTTTTTTTTCAAAAAACACCGCTTTGTTGAAAATAAAAGAACGGGAATAGTTAGAGAATTTTTTTTTACAAAATATAGGTATTTTTATCTTCCCTCGACTCACATTTGTCCGATTGAAATATTTCAATCCTATCATTAAAAAAACGGAAAAATTAATTTTTCGAAAATAGAAAATTCGAAATAAAACAAAAAAGCATCAACGAATTAAAATAAATCACGTTTCTAGAGCGCTTTGACTATTATAAAGCTTCCCCTCGGAGGAATCAATATAAATTAATCTGCCTTGATAAGTCATACTGATTTCAAATTAATACATGAAGAAATTTTTGAAACATTTGGATTTCAAAAAATTTAATTATTATTGAACAACAAAATTACTGAGAAGAAAAACGATATCAACGCGTTTTGTAGGCTAATAATATAATATGGAAAAAAATAATATTTCTTAGATCACTTAAAGATATGTAGAAAATTATCAAAATTCTTCGTTACAAATATCTCAAAAATTTGTCGTTGAATTTTAATGAGATTGCGTAGGAGTATTGTTTGCGTTATATACTAAACCTGTGTTTATATATATACACATTTAACCGTTCTCGAGAAATTACGATTTCAAATACTGTACTAAAAATTTTCGCGCAAGTACTTGCATACTTCTCATACGAACTATCACGTGACTCCCACATAAAAATCATGTGAGAATTTCGATATTTCTCAGATGATTATAATGCGACAGTTCGTCTGATCCTGACGTGAGAAAATAGCTCGAAAAGAAATTGTGCATAACAAAAATAGTTATTAGAAATATGAAAAAAATTTTAAAATCATATGTATAAGTCAAGAAGTCGTATAAGACCTAATCAGTTTTTTTCAGAATACTAATACATATCGTTTTTGAAACACTAATACTGTAATAAAACATTTTAATTTTGTTTTTGTTTCTGTCAAACAATGCATTTGTTTTTATTTATATACTAACCTAATGTATTTCGAATTTCAGAAAAAATTTTTTCATGTCGTCTTCTCGTCCATCGAGAAATGATATTATACTTAGAATTTTTCTGCATTGTGGTTTACTCTATGTATTTGTGTAATAACAGTAAATACAAATTGTATAATTATTATCCATAAGATAAAGAGAAGTTTTATACATGAAAGAGTATGTAAATGAACGTATTATTAATACGGAAAATATCTGTAAATCGTAATATAAAATAAAGGAGCCAGCACAAACCAACTGGTACACCAATAAAGCTATAAAAGCTTTACTTTTACATTAGAATTCCGTACAACTTGAAATAATCCTATATTTTACAATTTTTTTAAATTTTACATCACAAATACTTAAAATTTTATACATAAATATATTAAAATTTAATTATTATAGGCGGTTTTTGATGCGGTAAAAGTACCATATTTTCTTTTTAATTTTCTTTTTGATATTAATAAAAATGTATTAAAAATAAAATGTAATAACATTTTTAAACTTACAGATTCTTGGGATCGTGCTAAAACTTTGATTTTTTGAGTAAGCAAAGTCGCCTTATCTACCTGTGTTTTTGCACGCGACTTCTCCTGCAAAGTGCCTTCAATATCTGATAATTCAGAAGCTGACTGAAGCAACTTTGCTGGTGGTATTTTTACCCTTGTCTTCTCAATTTTATTATTAAGTTCCTCTAAAGAATCTGTAATAAATAAAATGTATTAAATAATTTAATACCAGTAAAGTGTGAGACATGGATTCTAAAAAAGCAAAAATTACCTTTCAAATAGACTACAATGATGTCACTGGTGTCAGCTCCGTTATCATGTGTTAATTTATATTTTTTCAAATAATTTATGGGAACGGTTAGATGAAGAATGCGCTCCGATTTTACTATTTCAAAGGTGCCGTTTTCGTATTTTACGTAGGCATACATAACTATTAGAAAAAAAGAATTAGAATATTAAAAAGATATATAATATATTAATGAAATAAAATTTAATTCTTTTATTAATGTTAAAATCAAATATAGCATTTAAATAAAATATAAATTTCTATCATTTATAATATGACCTCAAAATAGATAACTAAATTTAAGAAAAATGAACAAAATTGAAAAAGACAAGTAAAAACTCATGAAAACCAATAGATCTATATTTGGACTGAAGACGATAAAAAATGAATAATGCATTCAGCTTTTTGAATTATTAGAAGTCTACAATTACAAATTATTGTTCAAATTCAAATATAGCTATAAATTTCATGTGCAACCGTAATTAAAATTATTTAATGGTAGCTAAGTAAAAAAATACTAGTAAATACTTCCAAAAACCAATACAAATTGATTTTCTAAATTACCATATTATATTTTCGAACATTTACGAATGAAACAATTTTAATGGAAAAAAAAAATGATGAAAATATATAGGAATAAATTTACCTTATGCGTTTTCAGGTGTGTTGACTACACATGTAGTATACTCGTCCTGTGCGACTTATACCAGCTACGCTTCGCGATCGAGGTTCCACAGAGCAAATGCTAGCGTAGAACGTGTGGATTAAGGGATGGGGCACCACGTTGTTTATAAGAAACTGAAAAATAATTTCATGTGTTACAACTACATTTTTCTACTTTTTTTTACTTACACTTTAATCGAACAGTATACATTATTAAATATTAAATTCTTATTATTTTACTTATAACATATTTAACAATAGCCGCAGATAATTTCGCGCTTACTAATTTGATCCTCTCAGAATTGTGGAGCAGTAAACATCTAGTTTTTTAAGTTGTGATATTAAAAATTACAATATTTATTAAAGTAACTAGTAAAAGCTCATAAAAACCAATAGATCTATATTAAAACTAAAAACCATCAAAAATTAATTTTATTATTAAAAATTTTCCTTCAAAAATAATTGTTTAAATTAAATCAAGAAGTTGTAAAATTCATATTTTATAATGGTTACGCAATACAGGAATAGTTGTATAAACCTATAATAACTAATATAATTATAATTTTCTAAATTGCTATATTTAATCTTAGAATATTTACGACTAGAACAGCTTCAACTGACAAGATTCATTTTCCTATCAATTTTGCGTATTAACATTAAGTGAAGAATTTCATATTATTTGTCTTTTACAAATAATACGAAATTCTTTACTAACCCCAAATTCTTCTAAAACCCAAACACTGGTAACATTGAAATTCTCAGAATTGTAGAAAGAGTGAAACACGCGTACGTCTAAATTGCGATACTCAGAATTACAATGTATTTACGACTAAAAATTTTAATGAAATAAAATTTATTTGTTTTACGCTCCAATTATATATAAATAAGCATATAAATAAAACGTAAGTTTGTACAAGTTTGTACGTAACATTTACAATATAACCGTTGGTAAATAATTAATTAAAATTTTCGAAAAAAAGTAGCACATTGAATCGACAAGTAAAAACTCATAAAAACCAATAGACCTATATTTTCACTAAAAGCTATAAAAAATCAATAATGCATTCAGCTTTTTTAATTATTAGAAATTTACTTAAATTTGTTAATGAAAAAATGCAACTTTATATCAATTACATATATTAGTTTGAACCAAAAAATTTGTATTATTTTTGTAAACACGCAAGAAAAACAGTGGAATTCTTAGAATTATGGAGAAAAGCAAATACCCGCGACACTTGTTTTCGCACAGAATCGAGTAACGGTAATGAAAATAGTGTTTATTTTAACAACAAATTAGCAATAGAAATAAGCCCTGTTAGAAAAATAGATAAAAATAATCATAAACTTACCTTATGCGTCGTCAGTATACGTTGAGCATATAGGTATCCTCTTGTGCGTCCGTCCAGCTTTGTTTCACGGTCGAAGTACACTGATAGAATGCGAGCGAAGCTGCGTTGAGTGCGTGTCACGTTCCGTCGCGAGCCGCGTGCGGTCATATATTAGACACAAATAAGACAATTCAGTACAGCCGCAAAGAACACAGAAGTGGGGGTTACTGCGGTCGCGAGTTTCGTCGCCTTATACCATAACTACCCCGGACCGTGTTAGCGATGGAGAGAGAGAGAGAGGGAGGGAGAGAGAGAGAGAGAGAGAGGGAGGGAGGGAGACAGAGAGAGAGTGACTTTCAATGATTGGTTTGTCCCTCTCGCACAGTGGTCCAAGTAGCTCCATAAGAATGCTTGCGGATCGAGGGGCGGGAGCGCTATATACTCAAATTAGCCGAGCAGTTACCGAAAAATAATTTCATTGGTTTCAATGGGATTTTTCTAATACTTTTTGTCAAAATCACCAGAACATAATTGTATTCGCTTTATTGAGATTTTGCTAATACTTAATGCTGCCACTGTAATTTAAGCGAAGTTAGGAAATTTCGCGCGTACTACAGTTTATTTTGTATCCAATTTTTTGTTTTTTTTTAGAATTCTTTAGTTATAGTTATTTGACTATAATTAGTTTAACAAGTAAACGCAGTTTGATGATAAAGTTATCCTTTCAAATTAATAATCAATAGCGTATCAAATACTATAGTTACTCTATTTTCTAAACTTCTAACATTACTTGTATAAATAGTATATTACACAACAAGGGAGATAAAGAGTTCGCCAATCCAAAAATTTCTCAAATTTTTCTATTATTTAATATTCTTAAAGCAGAGAATTAGTAATATTAACACTTATAATTTTCACTATGCTTTTTTGTTTAGATATAATAATAATGTTTGGTTTTGATTGATAATCAAAAACTTTTAAAATCAAATGATATCGAATTTGGAAACTGTATTTATTTTGCAAATAAGAGAAATAATTCCATAAGATTGTAATGTTAATGTTTAATCAGATTAAAACAACTCGAGCTTCATTATTTTTACTTGAATTTACTTAGGCAATACTACTATGTATTGTTATGGAAAACCGAATAAGTGATTATTTTGGGCAGCAAGTTTTTACTGAAATAATCCTATAAATTTTTAATATATAAGTCCCCATAAGTATTTGCACCAGCAAATACTTATAACATCAAGCATACTTCTTTCTTGTAACACAAGTAAATAAAAAAAAAATTCATGATCACTTTCTTATAATATCCCAAGAATTTGTAACTAGAATAGTTCCATCACTTCTAAAATATTTTCTTTTAGAATTTACTTATGTAATGTAATAAAATATTAGTTAGTAAAATCAAATAAATTACTATTTTATAAATTTCTATAATATTCTAATAGTTAAAAAATTAGAAAAAACTAATGATTTCTCGTAACATCAGTTTTATGTAAAATTACTGTTATTACTTATAAAATTAAATAATGAAAATCCTTATATATAAAAATAGAAAAAATAATCTTATAAAAACCATCGAATATTATATGTGATTTTCACAACTAGAACCAATAAAAAGTTTTATAATAAAACTACATTTAAAATTTATTAGTAAAATACGATAGAATCAGGAGAAAATACGTGTTTTAGTAAATTACGATAAAATCCAATAAAATTTTTTAAAGTAAGATAAAACGTATCAATATGATATTTAAATAAATAGCACTCGCACGGTGTGACTATATATAGATATACAAATAACATGGAGTTTTTCTTTATGTATACTATTTAGTATGCTTTCCGCTGCTTTCCAGAATGCTTTCTCAAAGAGAATTGATAAATTACATCAAATAATTTTTTCGAATGTATATTTTAATAGTAAATATCGTTCTTTCTGCATATTTGATTTTCTTTAATTAAATTATTCAAATTTATCTAGAAATTTATGTTTAAAATAGTTATGTAAATAGTTAAAGTCATTATCAAATGCTATTTATTGAATTTATAAATTAATTGCATACAAAAACTATATAAATGATGATTAGAAATAATTCATTTTATATTCTAGTATAAAAGT